>VDFB02006404.1:34133-94232 GCA_007258455.2 Sequoia sempervirens
ATCGACGCCAGACGGATCAGTAAACGGGTTAGAAATAGGGGAGATATTAATATTTGATCGTATTGATTAAATATTAATTAATTAACGTTTATAATATAAAGTTATAATTTAATATTATAACTTAAGTGGTTTTCCTTGAAGGGTGCGCCCAACATCAGAAGGGGCCAAAAGTCATTATTAAAAGTAATTAAAATATTCAGTGATGGACTATTGAAATATTAAAATATTAAAACGTGAATATTTTAATGAAACCCTATTTTCAAGCAAATCGCACTTTTCAGCCTATTAGTGGATTTTGCCTTGGAAATTGTGCATTATGAGATTATTGAGTTTGATATTGATCAATTTTTGGTCTGAGCTTGAGACTTAGGGTTTCACGTTCGATTCCTTGGAGAACGAGCCATCTCCAGCGGAAAGCGATTCAGAGAGTGTGCAATATCACTTGATCTATTGCCTACAGAGGTTTTCTTGTTCAGAGAAAACTACAGAGCTTCAGAGAAATTCACATCTTCAGTTGTTGTCAGTTGATTGCATTCAGAGACCATCAAATAACTTGGCATACCAGTTACAGAGCACCAGACAATGATTTGGAAGAGGCCGTACCATATTTATTTCTGATTTCTGACAGGCCGTACCTCTGTCAGGGCCGTACTTCTGTCATAAAGTCGACTTCATCAAATAAAATCAACGCCTCTATCATAAGGGTTCCAGCTTGCTCTGAAGAAGGCGCCTATACCAGTTGATCAATCTATGCATGCCAGAAGGAAGGAAAGAGATCACATTTATTTCTGCTGTATGGATTTGTACCTTCAGCCGTACCAGAAAACCAGGTTCTTTTCCCAATAAAAATTCTTCTTTTATACATTGCTTTCTTCTGGGTATCATTGTAATCACTTGAAAAGTTGAATAAAGGTTACTGGCGTTGTTATTGTTGTATTTCCCGAGCTATTTGATTTTTAGAGAATTTATTTCCATTTATTAGCAAAATCGTACCTTTCTATCATTGCATCAAAAACACAAAAAAATTGCAAAAACCCAAAAACGTCAGAAAACATTGAAAATCTATCAGAAGCAGTGTCAGGGGGAAACAGGGGTTTCTACACATAATATAAGTATCACATTATATTCGTTTTGTATGTTCTCGTTGGTTATAGAGCATATTCGTTGATATGAATCCAACAACTAGTAACCATAATTTGAGGTGTGCAACAATACATTTAAGTTCAAAACAATAAAGCTCATTCAAGATTTTAATAAAATTAGGTTTCCTTTCAACTATCAAGCTTCAAGGATGCAAGGAGAAAAAATGATTAATTTGTTTCTATCAAGTAACCTCTCAATAGATTTGTACTTTTGATTTCTTGCATGTATCAATACATTAAACGACACTTCAAATAGAGCATTCCTGTGTTAAATGTAATTTTTAAGTATTATTTACCACGTCTAATGGACAAACTGCAAAAAGATAAGTTTGAATAGTACAAGCCCTTAGAGAATTTTTTTTTTTCCCTCTTATTTACAAATGCATTGCTGCACTTTAGGGCGTTAGTTTTTGACGATTTTGATTCAAAGCTTTCCTTATATTTGTTTCAAGTTGTTTTGTTAAACTCAAACCAAGTGGTAATAGTGTGTCCTTCAACAAATTTGAAAATTACTAATTTGGATATATTCCTCATTTCCTATATGACATTGTGGCTTTTATTACATCTCACGGTATAGCAAATCACCCTAATTGAAAAGATCAAGCATAAAAAAGTATGCACAAGACTTGCTAATGAGAAATCCTTCTAAGAAATTATCTTTGGGGAAACAGTAAGGAAGGTGAGGCTTGCCTAGCTACATTTTGAATTTGGACAGAGAAAAGGGAAGGCTTAGAATAGTGGTTGCAAGGGGCCACTGCACAGCATTGGTTCTCAATTAAGGGTGATGTTTGGCAGGTCTTCACCAAGCACTCAGTTCTTATAACTTTGACTTCTTTGGTACCAAAGCCCCTTCTCTCCACTGAGTGTCATACATAATGTTTCATGTTGTAAGGTTCAAGGCATAGTTGGAAAATTCCAGCTTGACTTGGATGTACTCGCACAACAAGTTCTTGTTGGGTACTTGCCAAGTTGTGGCTGAGTTAAGTAGAAAAACTAGAGAGTTTCAAAGAGATTTGCAAATCACATGCCTAAACTCGCTTTTATGAGAAAAATAAAATTTGGCCATTTAATGATGCATTCATTTCACTTTTTTGACACCTTTGGTCTTTCACAGGTGTGAATTGAGCTTAGAGGAGTGATTCTAGAAAGTGTTTTCAGGTTAGAATTAAAGAGTGAATCAAGTTTGGAGTGTATTTGAAAAGTTTGTTTTTTTCTGGTGTGTACCTTTCCTTCCCTTTTTTCTTCGAATTTCAAATGTCATGTTCAAAATATAGCTGTTATGCTGCCTTTTCTTTTTCTCTAATTTCCCAAACCTCCCCACTAGTATTGCATTTTCTTTTTATCTTATAAATATTATCTTTCATTTTTTTCAAAATTTCACTATCAAGACTCAAAACCCTATTTTTTCTTTTTTAATGTACAAAATTGGCAATGGCAAGTTCAATGCAAGGTAGTTGCAAAAAAACCCTACATGGAGCATGGTATAGTGGGTGAGACCAAGGGCATGGTGACCTGTAATTTTTGTTGGTTTTCTATGGGAGGAATCAATAGATTAATTCCACCTTGATCTCAAACCTAGGCATGATGTGAAGGTTTGTCCTCAATTGTCCAATGAAATCGGGAAAGAAATAGATGCCCTACTTACCAATTATGACATGAAAATAGAAAAGAAGAGACCAAGCTAAGTAAGTGCAACAATAATTGGTTCAAACCTAGAATCATCTACAAATTCTTTTATTGACCTGCATTTGACATCCACTTCCTCCACTAATGATCATGAGAGTCATCTTCCTTCACCAAATTTCTTTGTTCCTCACAATGTTCCAAGGGAACATCCCTCACTTGAAGGTACTACTTGGAAAAAAGAAAAACACCATGAGGCTAGGATGGCAACGGGAAAATTTTAGTGCTACAATAATATACCCATCAATGAGTCAAGCAACCCATATTGGGAAGGGTTGGTAAATGTATTGACAATTGTTGATAAGAGGTTTAAAACTCCAATGGCTAAGGATTTTAGTATGTAATGTCCCTTATAGATTTATCTTAATTTTGTCTTTAATTTTATAAATTAAAGTATCCAAATATGCCAAGAATCAATAGCTTTTAATGATATACTTTGGTTTATTAAAGAGTAACCTTGTTTGATTATTTGATATTTATGTATTGATAAGGATCAATAATAGGATGGTAATAATGATGTTACATCCTTAATAAAAATCTGGAATTGAAATATGAATTGATAAGTAAAAGACTCGAATATAGGCAAGATAATAGATTCGCTGTTTCTGATTTTGCTCTTCCAATTCAAGCAATTGAATGTGTGATCAATTAATGCCCTTGACTGATTGCTATTCCTGATTAAAAGCCTTCTATACATGTGATGTGAATTTAACACCGTCTTTGATTTTGCTAATAAATTATGCATCCATTTCTTGCTGTTTAGCAGGCCCTTTAGAGCACTCAGGTCTGATGTAAAGATATAAGTTTTGCAGATTTTATCAATGCCATTTGATTCCACTTTTGATCTTTATTTATATTTGTTGGCATTTAAATTCGCACCTCTGGAATGCGGATTTGAAAATGGACAGCTATACACAGATAAACTGCTCTTCAAATTAGGAGGGGAAGCTCCCTCTTGCTGATGGCGTTTGAAAGAAAGTAAACTAAACTAAGTTGCCTATCTTTTTGATCAGCTTAGAGCACAAGGTTTATTAAACACAAACGCCGCAGTTGAGATTTTCTGATTTAAAGAACTTCAACTACGACTAACTCAAACTAGAGACATTCCTAACTTCTCAAGTAATAGCAGAGCAAGAGAAATCAGAAATAAACAAGGTAGATTTTCTGACAAAGTACTTCAATAACCTCTCTCTCAACAAACACCTACACACTTCACTGTAAGTTGAAATCAAGATCATAAAAGCGGAACATAAATAACGGAAATCTGAGATTTTCGACCAAGGCAAAGGAGGCTCATGATTTTATTACTCAAATCTCTGGAACAAAGCTCACTTCTAACATGCCTTGAACAAGAAATTGCAGCTAAAGAGGCTTGCAAACTTATTCTTAACACAATAGAAAACAGCAATCACACTAACTCCTTGTTGGCTAAAGAGGCTCAACAATTTGCTTATCACAACACAATTGAACAATACTTGAGTAACAAATAGAAGGCACAATAGGCTCAGTGTTTTGTTCTCACTAGCACGGTTAAAGAAACTAAATGAGCAAAGACTCTTATTTATAGAGAAGCAAAGGAGTAGGGAACCCTAAAATCTCCTTGCTTTCACAATCTAGGGCTTGCTTAGCAAGCAAGCTTTATTACTAAATCTAGAAAGAAGATAACATCTAAAACCCTATAAAGCAAAAAAAGCAGGAAACACCAACTATTACATCTTATCTTCTTTCTATCCTCAAAGAATGGATAAGGATCATTCCAAGAATAGAAAGAAAGCGGGAAAGAATGCTTCTAGAAGAAAGTTGCTTTAAAGCTCGATCACATCCGCTAGAAAATTAGAAACTGTGTCCCGGTTCGGTGCATCTATGCCCTCAATAGCAAAACACCGCTTTTCAAAAATATCTTCAGCATCTGCAATAGATCTTAGGAAATCTTCGACCTCATTGGCCGCTTTCTCGAACCTTGCTGACATTACCGAAACATGACCTATCCTTCCACCAACTGGACTGCAATTGTGAACAACACTTTGAAATCGACTCTGCACTTCCTCGAGCCCAACGTTCTTAGGCAATGTTTTGTGTTTCTCCTTCATCCACCTCTGTGCAATCTTCTTACTATATTTATCTTTATGCATATTCCATATCCTTTCACACTCACCCTTTGAGAGAGTAACGCTTTCAGGCCATGGGGGAATGGAAAAACACTTCTCAATCACATCAGGCTTTATACTGCAAATCAATCTACCATCTGCTGACTGGATCTCCCTAGTAGCCGGGTTGTAATGCTTACTGCAAGTGATTACGAACTCAAGACTCTGAACTGATATAGGGATTGACGCTGCTGCGAGGAGTCCGGAATGTCCTAGGTTCTAGATTGAAGTGTTGCCTGCTCTCTCCAAGGCATGTAAATCGAACACCGGCTTAATATAATGCAAGTCTATCTCAGTTGTTTTGATGTAATCGTGATAGAGAGCTGATTCAGTCTTGAAAACATTGGGAGTGTACTCCATTTCGGAAAACTTGAAGAATGACTGTAAACTCACCTAGGTTCAGACAAGTCTTGAGCAATTTCTATTTTTAGAATGCTGATTTTTGTGCTCCAATGGACAAATTTTTTCTGAGATACGGGTTTTATTCAGAAATTTGTTGCAAGACAACCTAGATCGTCCGTTTTTGAAAATTTTGTGTTTTGACTAAAAAAAACAGCAAACCCTAATTTCTTCAATTTTTCCCGAAAAAGGCTAGCACCTGGGTTTTGTTCAGAACAAGATTAGAAATGGACCCAGTTGATTAGATTTGCAAAACCCTGATGTTTGATCGAAAAAAAAGCCAACCCTAGGTTTTGAAATTTTCTTGAAAAAAAGTTGCGATATGGGTTTTCTTCAGAAGACTGATTGGAGAGGATCCAGATGGTTGAAATTTGAAAGCACTGAGGTTTTCACTGACATGCAAAATAAAAGCACTTGCTGCAACTTGATGAAGTTTTTGAAAATTTCTTCAGAAGATTAACGCAAAAAGACCCAGATGACAGAAGAAAGGAAAAGCCTTGGCCTTTCGCTTGAAAAATTCGATCTTCTGGAACAAAAAGCTTGAAAAAGCAAGGGTTGATGCTTGCTGTTTGAAAAATCTGATGTAAAACCAGCAACTATGGATTCTTGAATCACAAATATTCTTCAAACTTGCTGCTCCAACTTTCTCCTCTGAATGCTACCTGCAAAAATAATGAAAAATACATGAAAGAATGATGTTAAATAGACTTTAGGGCTTTGGATTAGGTTTAGCTTTCTTTGCTTTTATTTCCAAAACCCTAAAACTCAGCTTCCTTGAACTTGGACGCCATCTTCCTTTTGCAATTTTGAAACTTTTTGAAAACCTCAAAAAAAAAAAATCTCTAAGGCATGAACATTTGGGCGCCTTTCTTCAACAGGGGCGCCCACTTCTTCCAGTGTTTGTCAAATTTTTAACATTTCCAACTTTCCTTCATTTTGGCATGCTACTTCGCCTCTGATTTCCCGTTGACAGATTGACCCGACAGGCGAGCTGAAGGTTTCACGGCGGAGTTTGATTGATTCTGAGAAAGAAGTTCTAGAGGCATCTCTGGCAAAATCCTTCATTTTGACCTCTGAAAACATAGGTGCCTTTTCCTTCTAGGGGCGCCCATTTTGTCCAGAGTTTGCCATTTTCATAACTTTCAAATTTCTTCATTAGCTCCTCTTCTACAGATGATTTCTCTGAATCTGGAGCTCTGGTCGTCGGATCAACTGAAGACTATGCTCATCGCGAAGCTGACGAAATATGAAGAGGTGTCTTCTAGGACGATCTTCGCCAAAAAATGAATTTAAGGCCTCCAAAAGTTTGGGCGCCCATCTTGGCTGGGGGCGCCCCTGTTCACCAGACTTAGTTTATTTTTGATCTTTTTGTGTTTCCTTCCGAAACTTCATTCTCAGCCTTCGTTGGACCCCCTGTTCAGCTCCTCGTATCTGATGACTGCGGACTCCGATTGACGTGCTGGATATCTCGTTTGAAAGCTAGATCAATCGTGAAGAAACTTCGTTAGACACTCGTTTGCAGATTCATCTGTTAGGGCCCTTGAAAACTTGGGCGCCCTTCTTGACAGGGGGCGCCCACTTTGTCAACACTTAGTCAAATTTTGATATTTTTTCAAATCCTTCACTCTGTTTTCCGTGTGAATCCCTCCTGTTCGTCGTCGAATCCCGAATGACTGAAGGTCTGTTGACTACGCCGTTGGATTTGCTGCGAAGCTGACAGAGAACTCAACAAATTTGACTGGAGGCGAAAACCCTAATTTTGACATTTGATGCCCTAAAAAGATGGGTGCACTTTATTCACTGGGGCACCCAAGTTTGACAGTGTTAGAAAATTTTCATCATTTTTCAACTTCTTTCTAGTTCTTTGCGCATGTTCATTATCTTGCCTTCTGCTGAAAGTTTGAAAGTTGAAACTGACGCCTGGCAGCCGACTAACCTCCATTGATGACCTCGGAGCTCCTGATATGCTTCTGAAAAAGCAGAATAGACCCAGTAGGGCAAAACTGATCTTTTTAAGATTCTGACTGCACCAGCTTGATATGGACGTATTTTGAGCCAATCAAAATCAGTTCGGACCCTGTCGGACCAACTTTCTATTTTTAGAAAGTTTTGCCAGTATCTATTTCCAAAGAAACCTAGAAAAACCTAGAAAACGTTACTATTTGGAGAAAATTTCTAAAAATAGCAGTTTTCCTAAATTTTAGGGATGAAAAACTGAGATCTGGGTTTTATAGGTTAAGCTGTTCTTAGCAGACCCAAATCGTCAGAAATTGAAAATTTTGTGTTTTGACCCCTCATGCAAGACGTGCACACCCAAATTCTGACCTTTTTGACTAATTTAACAAGACTTTTACTCATTTCTTTCAAAATATCTAAGTGTAATAAAAATTTTAATTTTGGGGTACAACAATATTTTATCAAGGGGTATGTCCTTCCATGTGAGATGTGTCTTCTTTAATGGATGTGTCCCTTCTAAAAAGCCATCACTAGCATTAATTAAATAGATTTTATTTTTATAAATGCTGACTTGCATTAGTTAAGGAAACGCTGCCCTTAAACTTAATTTACTCTTCCTTAATTTAGATCACTACCTTACTTTGAATTGGTCGAAGTTTTGACTTGCTGTTTCCCCACCATTCAATCATTATTCCTTGCAAGTGAATTCTGTAGTATGATTGCTGCATATTAATGGTTGCTGCAATATTCATAACACATGTTAAATCTTGGTCGTTGTATTTTTTATTGGCAATCGAATGGGGCTATCATAGTCTCCCCTTCTTGAAATTGCTTGCCCACAAGCAATCATAAGTTAGGATGTTGGGGGACTTGCTCATTCTTCCACGTAGCATCTTCCATAGGTAACCCTTTCCATTTGATGAGGTATTCTTGGATAGATTTCTCAATTTCATCCTTAAATTTCTTGGGATGACGGTAGGGTGTGGAGATGATAGGTTTTGCACCCTCTTCTAATTCAATAGTGTGTTCAAATCCTCTATGTGGTGGTCTTTTTGGTGGTATGTCCCCAAAAATTTGACTATGTTTATCCAAGATTGGCAGTAAGTCATCTTGATAATAGTTAGGCTTGTTGCTTAATGATTTGGTGGAAACAAGACATTGTGCGGCCCAAGCTATATCTCCCTACCTAACTATGCTCTCCATCCTTTTGGCTGATACCACACTAGGCACTCCACTGGATAATCCCTTAAATACCACTTTCTTACCATCCACCTTGAACTTAAACTCCATTGTTTGAAAGTTTTGTGAATACTTACCAATGGACATCATCCATTAGATACCAAGTATAAAAATCATTGATGACAGTGTAGTCACCAATTGTAATTTTCAATTTTGGTACCTTTGTTGAAAAAGATATTTGGTAGCCATCTACCACCATCACACTGTTTGAAGTCCTTTCTTGGCGACCAAAGCTGAATCGATAAAGTTATGAGTGGCTCCGCTATCAATTAGTACCATTATTTTTTGTCCTTGCAATTCACCACGAATTTTAAATGAGTTGAACCTTGGAGATCTAGTCATAGTGGCAATCACACCATTCTTACTTTCCTTAGGTGGAGACTCTTTTACCTTTAGAGGTTCTTCCTCCATTTCATCTTGCTCGCTGCCTAGATCCGATTTGTCTTCTTCATCACTATCGCGCACAACTGGAATTTAATGAATCTTCTCTTTACCAAGGCATCTATGCCCTAGTGCCCAAGGTTCTTCGCTGATGTAGAGGGAAGACTCTCCCCTTAATCAAATTTGAAATCAAACAGCAATCTCAATGGAGATATGCACACACCACCTGAAACAACAAAGATTGAATGCAAAATCTACAAACTAGAAACAATGTATTATGTTTCAAACTTGCAGGAAAGATTACATAACTTCAACATATCTGATTATATCAGATTTTACAGTCCCTAAGACTGATGTACAACAACTCAAAACAAACTACAATTTGATTTTTTATATGAAAATGAAGAAATACAACAACAAATTTCCTCCTTTCAACTACAACCTCTAATCTTTAACCTGTAGTTTCCAATCTCCAATCTTTCACTAAATCAATCTTCAACAATGGTCTCTAAGGACCTTTTGTTGCTGTAATAACCTCCTCAAACCTGCAACAAAATGCCTTCTTGTCATGTCCCCATCCTAGTCAGCACAACTGGTGACGAGGTTAGCCTATCATTCGATCCTCGTAGGCTGACAGGAGTGTTCAGAGGATCATTTTGGCAGTTGCTCAGTGTTTGATAGCTCCAGTTTGCAGTGTGTCAGGTTGGGCCTTCGCAGAATCTTCCAGAGAGCTTTTTCAGAGAACTTTCTATTTTTAGAAAGTTAGGTCAGGCGGAAGCTGCTATTTCGGGCAGGGCACCTGGTGCAATTATTCAGCTCAGATTCGACCCAGTTCAGCAGTTGATTGATTTGACAGAGAAATAAGGAGTATTTAATGAGTTATTAAATATTTAATAATTTGACTTTATAATAAAGTCACTTTATTGAAATATTGAAATATTTAATTATTTGGCTTAAAATTATAAAGTATTCATTATACTTTATAATAAATTATTAAAATGTGACTTAATGAGTATTTAATACTCATTAAAAGTGGACGCCAATAATTAATCATTTCTCCTAAGTCAAAAGGTGAAAATTAAATCATTTATTTAAATGATTATTTTAATGGAGATTTAGGTCGAACTTTTCAAAGAAGAATATATGTTTCTTCTCAAGGAAAAATCGAAGGATGCTGATTATTATTCAATTTTGTCTTCTTGTATCTGAGCTTTGGAGTTTGCAAACCCTAGGGTTATTGGCAGACGATCGTTTCTGGAGAACGAAACCTCTTCAGAGATCAGGCAGACTGAGGCTGTGAAATACCAGCTGAAGCTTGCACTTGGTGATTTCATCCAGAAGTCACAGACTGAGCTTATCCATTCATTTTAGCAGAGATTTACAGAGAACTCCATCAGGAAGTAAAGGCGAATCTATCAGAGATCATTCATTGAGACTGGGGCACAAATTTCAAAGGCCGTACTTTATTTCTTCTGGAGCAACGCCTCATTTCATCAGCTTCTGGTGTTTGAATGTTGGGCGCCTTGGTCAACTGAGGTTGTGCATCGATTTTTGAGCCTGGAGATTCTCAATTCATTTGGCCGTACCTTCCTCATATTGCTGCAGCCGCCACTTGAAGAAATCAGGTTTTTCTTATTAAAATAATTTGTATTTCCTTCATATTCAGTATCTGGCTATTGTAAATCATCTGGAAGTGAAATATTATGAAGCGCCTAAGTTCTCTGAGCAAGATCTGAGCAATTTCATGTATTTAGAATTTATTTAGATTTATCTAGCATTTTCTCAGTAAAATCGCAATTTTTATTATTTGCCTGAAAACCTCAAAAAATTACAAAAAAACGAAAAACTTGCAAAACAAACAAAAATCCATCAGGGTTTCAATTTGAGAACCACCAGGGGTTAAATGGTGGTATCGGTACCAGTTTTCCTGCCAAATCACATTGCTTTTTCGGTGCTTTTCGATTGAGTGCCTTTGCCTTGCTTTTTCATGACGAGATCTATTAGGTATATGAGGAGGTTGTAGGAGCGAGGAAAAAGAGCGAGATTGAACAAGTCCACCACCCTATACGAAGTCGAACTGATCGGTGCCAGGATTCCGCAGAGATCGATTCTATGATGGTAAGCGATTATTTGCAACCTAATGGCGAGATCGTGAATTCCTCTGAAGACGCGTAAAGAGATCGAAGGCACATCACGGTGATATGCGATGAGAGTTTAGACGGAGACACGACAATATGATGGATATGATGTCTCAGCTGATGGGTACCATTAGACAGTGTACGCCCACACAGCCACACTACATGCAGATTGGACAGACGAGCGGGACTGCACCAGTGGATCAGCCATTGGCATCCGTACCTAGACAGCCGTCACCGATCTACCAGGAGCGTAGGCCAGGCCAGCCTACTTTCTTACCTAGAGACTCCACCTCGGTCGGGGAAGCGAGCATCGGTTTCCAGCCCGCAAGAATGGCATGTTAGTGGCAGACTTGACGAGATTTCATGGTGAGTACATGTCACTAGCGCCTGAGATCCGGCAGGCACTTACATTTCACGAGTTTATAGATGTCTATAAACCCAGAGGAGGAGGTAGATTCGACCGTAGACCCCCACAGCATCAGCAGCAGCAGCCACAGGTGAATAGAGATTTGCAGTATGCGGTGAGCAAGATTACGCTGCCATATTTTGATGCGTCAGAGAAGACATCAGCTAGGTCTTGGGTCCAGAAATTGGACAATTACTTGTCACTTAGGCCTATGCAGGAGGATGAGGCAATTAAATTTGCCACTTTACATCTGGACGGAGTAGCACATGATTGGTGGCACCATGGCATGTACACGCTAGGCCATCATGCGGTCAACACCTATCAGGAGTTCACCAGCAGACTGATAGAGAGATTCGATAAGAAGGATCCAGAACTGTATTTCAGAGAGTTGGCTCAGCTCAGACAGACAGGCAGTTTGGATGCCTACATTGGCGAGTTTCAGAGAGTTGCAGTTATGGTGACTGGCATTTCTGAGCGGAGACTCATTATACTATTTGTTGAGGGTTTGACAGAACCCATGAGAGGTTGGGTTAAGGCTTTTGACCCTCCCACACTTCAGGAGGCCATGCGGAAGGCACGAAGCATGGAACTTGCAGCACCTCGCAGCAAGTTCAATTCAGGGTCCACTCCATACACAAGACCCAACAGGCCTTTCGATAGAAACAATGACAGAAATAGACCCTTTGACAGGAGGAAGGATCAACAGGATCCGAAGAGACAGAATGCACCACCGTTTGACAGAGAAACGTTGAATGAATTACGTAAGAAAAAGTTGTGTTTTTGGTGCAAAGCACCCTATGATGAAAAACACATATGCCCACTTCGTCCGAAAGTCAAAAATAATCAAATGGAGTGGTTTTACGAGGGCGAAGAGCAATCTGATCTGTCAGACCAGCAAGCTGACTCCGAGCATTCAGATGATGAGAGGTCCGAAAATGAGGTTGAACATGAAGGTGGAAGGAAGCTACAGGAAGCCCATTTGACCAGCCTTCAAAGAGATGGATCATTTTGACTTCGTGAACTCTTAGCAGGTCAGAAAGTGATTACATTGTTAGACACAGGTGCTACGCACAATTTTATTGATGCACGTTTAGTTGAGAGGCGTGGCATCCAGACGGAGGCTTTCGAGGGTATCCGAGTCAAGGTGGCTGACGGATACACTCTCAGGTGCGACAGAAAGATTACTGATCTTCCGATGAGATTGAACAACTACGAATTAAAGACTGAATTCTATGTTGTTAACATGGGGGATACAGATGTTGTATTAGGGATGGCGTGGTTGCATGATTTGGGCAAGTTCACGCTCAACCTACGGGATATGGAGATGAAATTCAAGATTGACGGAAGACCACATGTCATCAAGGCAATACGGGACAGTAATCTTAGGATGGTTTCATTCAGACGGATGGAGAGGCTCATTCGTCATGATATGGTTGACTGGGCGGCTGAGTGCATGTTGATGCCAGCCCAGCAGGAGCCGCAGAAGGGTGAGTACCACCCTGACATACAGATTTTGAGAACTAAACACTCCAGAGTGTTTAGTGATATCCCACCTGGTAGACCTCCAGACAGGGGTACGGAGCACATTATTGAGTTGGAGGAGGGCGCTAAGCCCGTTATGATCACTCCCTACCGACATCCGAAACGACTCAAAGATGAGATAGAGAAGACCATTAATGAGTTGTTAGCTATGGGCCATATCAGACCTAGCAAGTCTCCTTTTGCTTCATCGGTTGTATTGGTGAAGAAGAAGGACGGATCACTTCGGATGTGTATCGACTACAGGCAGCTCAACAAACGAACAATCAAGAACAGGTACCCTATTCCGCGTATTGATGAGCTGATAGATGAGTTGCATGGTGCAGTCTTCTTTACGAAGATTGATTTGAGATCAGGGCACCATCAGATTCAGATGAGGGAGCAGGATATTGAGAAAACCGCTTTCCGGTGTCATTGCGGTCACTTCGAGTTCTTGGTTATGCCCTTCGGGTTAACCAATGCACCTGCCACCTTCCAGGCGACTATGAACAGGGTTTTCAGTGCTCAGTTGAGGAGATTTGTGTTAGTCTTCTTCGACGACATTTTGGTTTATAGTAGGTCATGGGATGAGCATCTGGCTCATTTGGACACAGTCTTGGGTATCTTAGCAGATGAGTCTTTCTATGCTAAGGAATCCAAGTGCGAGCTTGGCATGGAGGAGTTGTTATATCTGGGGCACATCATCAGTGCCAAGGGAGTGAGTATGGACCTTGAAAAGGTCCGAGCTATTGTTGACTGGCCGGTACCTGAGAACCTTACGCAGCTCAGAGGCTTCATTGGGTTGTGTGCATTCTACAGGAGATTTGTTAGCGGGTTCTCACGTCACGCCGCACCCCTTACTGACTTGACGAAGAAGGGGGCTTTTCTTTGGTCACCACAGGCGCAGGAGTGCTTTGATAGGTTCAAGGTGATCATGACTTCATGCCCGGTGTTAGCTTTGCCTGACTTTTTGAAGTCATTTGATTTATTCTGTGATGCTTCAGGAGAGGGCATTGGTGCCGTTTTGATGCAGGAGCGTCATCCGATTGCATTTGAGAGCAGGAAACTCAGGGGTCCTGAGAGATTTTACAGTATTTATGACAAGGAGATGTTAGCCATTATGCATGCATTGGCTAAGTTTAGGCAGTACCTGGTAGGCAGCAAATTTAGTGTTCGCACATATCATAACAGCCTAAAACATTTCCTTGGACAGCGAGACTTGAATGAGAGGCAGCAAAAATGGGTCAGTAAACTGCAGTCATATGACTTCGATATTACTTTCATTAAGGGGAAGCAGAATATAGTAGTTGACGCCTTGTCTCGCAGACCCCAGTTGAATGCCTTAGCACAGATCACAGAGGATTGGAGGCATCGGATTATTGCTGAGTATGCTAAGAACCCATGGGCTTCTAGCATCATTAATGAGACCGGAGAGCGGGGCAGCGGGTATCTTTATTGTAGATGACGATCATTTGCTTGGCGGATTCTTTTAGTTCATTTCGAGAGTACCGGACTACGGTTTTGAAGGCCTTTCCGACCTTCTATGGCGAGGGCCATCACAGATACTACAAGACTTCAAAATGGTTAGGAGCGGTTTACTTCAGAAAGGGCTGAAAAGCGATGTATTGCTGATATGTCATTGAGTGTTACGTATTGCCAGAACAGCACATATCTGTTTGGATTACTCAGCCCTTCGATACGGCGGGGAAATTAGAGTGTTTATCTATGGACTTTATCACGGGTTTGCCGAAAGCCCAGGGTAAAGATTGTATCTATGTAGTGGTCGATCGGTTGACTAAATACGCCCATTTTTTTCCGATTACGACTACTTTCACAGCATCGCAGACTGCAGAGTTATTCTTCAGAGAGGTTTTCCGGTTGCATGGATTGCCTCGGTGTGATAATTCGTGATAAGTAGCAGTTCATGAAACGCTTTAAGCGAGAGTTGTTGGGGCTTTATTAGGACGAGTTGATATGCAGTACCCGGCTACCATCCCTTGAACCCGATGAATGATTGAAGAGGTGTCAATAAGTGGAAGAGTTATTTTAGCATAATTATATAAATTTGGTCAGCGAGAGCTTGGAGTGAAGTGGATTTATTTGCATGCAGTATTATTTATAACGAGCTCACCGCCGTAATGACTGAGGATGACCCTTCATGGCTTTGTACGGGTATGAGGCGCCCAATCTTCTGGATTTGATTTTGAGCGATAGCAGAGTGCCGAGTGCAGGTGATATGATGCAGAGTCAGCAGGACATCTTGAGGTCTCTTCGAGACAATATCCAGCAGGCACAGAATCAGCATAAGCAGTATGTTGATCAGAAGAGGGTTGAGCGTAGTTTTGAGGTGGGTGATATGGTGTACCTCATGTTGCAGCCGTATCGTCAGTCTACTCTGCGGAAGAGTGGGGCAAAGAAACTAAAACCTCGCTATTATGGTCCATTTCGTGTTGTCAGACGAGTGGGCGAGGTTGCTTATGAGTTGGACTTGCCAGCTGATAGCAAGGTCCATAATGTATTTCACGTTTCTCGCCTGAAAAAGGCATTGGGTCAGCATGTTATACCCTCTCGGTTTGCCGCCTTCATGATGAAGCGGTAGTAATTACTGAAGGCCATCAGCCAGTAGAGAACTTGTGGTGTCGAGAATATCTGGTCAAGTGGAGATTTACGATTGAGGATCACGACATAGAATTCGAAGGAGATTTTCTGACATCGGAGTTGAAGAGTTGCTTGAGGACAAGCAATGAATTTGAGGAGAAGCCAGACCCCGTATCCCCATCCTAGTCAGCACAGCTGGTGACGAGGTTAGCCTATCATTCGATCCTCGTAGGCTGACAGGAGTGTTCAGAGGATCATTTTTGGCAGTTGCTCAGTGTTTGATAGCTCCAGTTTGCAGTGTGTCAGGTTGGGCCTTCGCAGAATCTTCCAGAGAGCTTTTTCAGAGAAATTTCTATTTTTAGAAAGTTAGGTCAGGCGGAAGCTGCTATTTCGGGCAGGGCACCTGGTGCAATTATTCAGCTCAGATTCGACCCAGTTCAACAGTTGATTGATTTGACGGAGAAATAAGGAGTATTTAATGAGTTATTAAATATTTAATAATTTGACTTTATAATAAAGTCACTTTATTGAAATATTGAAATATTTAATTATTTGGCTTAAAATTATAAAGTATTCATTATACTTTATAATAAACTATTAAAATGTGACTTAATGAGTATTTAATACTCATTAAAAGTGGACGCCAATAATTAATCATTTCTCCTAAGTCAAAAGGTGAAAATTAAATCATTTATTTAAATGATTATTTCAAAGGAGATTTAGGTCGAACTTTTCAAAGAGGATATATGTTTCTTCTCAAGGAAAAATCGAACTATGCTGATTATTATTCAATTTTGTCTTCTTGTATCTGAGCTTTGGAGTTTGCAAACCCTAGGGTTATTGGCAGACGATCGTTTCTGGAGAACGAAACCTCTTCAGAGATCAGGCAGACTGAGGCTGTGAAATACCAGCTGAAGCTTGCACTTGGTGATTTCATCCAGAGGTCACAGAATGAGCTTATCCATTCATTTTAGCAGAGATTTACAGAGAACTTCATCTGGAAGTAAAGGCGAATCTATCAGAGATCATTCATTAGAGACTGGGGCACAAATTCCAAAGGCCGTACTTCATTAATTGCTGCTGTCAGGCCGTACCAGCAAGGCCGTACTTTATTACCTCTGGAGCAACGCCTCATTTCATCAGCTTCTGGTGTTTGAATGTTGGGCGCCTTGGTCAACTGAGGTTGTGCATCGATTTTTGAGCCTGGAGATTCTTCATTCATTTGGCCGTACCTTCCTCATATTGCTGCAGCCGCCACTTGAAGAAATCAGGTTTTTCTTATTAAAATAATTTGTATTTCCTTCATATTCAGTATCTGGCTATTGTAAATCATCTGGAAGTGAAATATTATGAAGCGCCTAAGTTCTCTGAGCAAGATTTGAGTAATTTCATGTATTTAGAATTTATTTAGATTTTTCTAGCATTTTCTCAGTAAAATCGCAATTTTCATTATTTGCCTGAAAACCTCAAAAAATTACAAAAAATCGAAAACTTGCAAAAACCTTCAAAAATCAGTTAGGGTTTGAATCAGAGAACCACCAGGGTTCTGACACTTCTCCACACTCTCCAAGAAAAAACATGCCTAACTCTTCTTCTTTAAAAATATGCCTTTATGACAATCTCAAAAATTGCCCAAATAAAACACTTTTGCACTATCTCAAAAAATTCTGATTTTTGCCTCCTTTGAAAAGGCTACGCCCATGCAACTGAAAAGGTTTCTCCAACAATTAGAAAATCATTAAATTCTCCTTAATGCATTTTGTTAACTTCCAAAAAATCCACGCCATGTTTGCCTTTTTGGATTTTTCCAATTTAAATTACCTCCTAAATTATCTCCAATTCCAAAATTTGTAACAAAATAATAAAAGGCAATTATTTAATATTTATTTAGGCCTAATATTATAATTTATTCTCCAAATAAATAATTACCAAACTTTAGCAAAATTAAAAATTAAAATGCACTATTTTGGTTGATGCAAGATTGCTCTCACAACCCAGAATGCTCCTACATCAAACACCTAGGGTAGGAAAATTTCGTGAATCTGGACTCACAAAATGGAGTTGAGTGGCAGTACCACACTTTCATATTGCAAGCAATCTGCAGTGAACTCCATCGCTTGTCAAATGTGTAGAGGGTTATTTCTTCTTTCTATTTTTCTAGCACTTCGCCGACACAACATCCTCCTTTCACAACTCTATTCAGCACCCTTCTCTCCTCTCATGGATTCACATCCACCATGTACCACCCCCCTCCAAATATACTCTACTCTCCTCTTCTCACTTGTGGGATTCAACCCACTGTAGACCATCTACCTCCACCAAATTTCAGATGCACAATCTCTTACAACTTCAACATACAGATATGCAACATCTGTAGTCCACTCTATCACTACACAATCCTCCTCTAACTCTTTACTCATTTCAACATGCAAATTCAACATTACAAAAATCATTAAACTTTACCTTTGTGACTTCTACTGTCACATTTTCCTCTTCCTCTGCTGCAACTTGTCTCTCTTTTTCAAGGTTTATAACTTCAAGTTACTCCTCCATCACTGCTGCAAATTTTAATTTACTCTCTTCTTTCATGCCTCCAACAATGCATGCTGCAATTTTTCCATTTCCATCTTCTAGATTCAACATGTCCTCCAATGGACAATTTATTTCTACACTCTTTGCTTCTTCTTCCATAGCTACATCTTGCAACTTCACCTTCATCATGCCTTCAAAAAGACATGTCTCTACTACAAGATCTTTCATCTTTTCTTTCTTCTTATCCTCCAAACGATACTCAACTATTTTTGTACCCTTCTTTCCATCCTCTACCTCTGCTACAACCACGTTTGTTATGCCATTAACAAGACATACTTCTGCTGCAATTTCCTTATCTCCTTCTTCTTTCTCTTCATTGTAATGTCCCTTTCCAGTTAGACATTCATCTATCAACATGATTGGCCTATTAGCGGCCCTCGTAGGCTAATAGGGCATGGATAGAGGGTCCTCTCGGTAGTTACCCAGGTGTTGGTTGGTTCATTGGATGCTTGGATAATTATTTCTTTGGATATCTTGGATGTTGGATAACACATTGTGTTAGAAAACATACTATTGGATAACATATTGTGTTATATTTTATATTTACACTTTATGAGTTATATTTTTATATTATAATAAAGTGTAAATATAATATAATATAATATTATATTGTTTATTTGGAAGCTTCTAGAAGGGACCGACCCCTTGAGGGAAAAAAAGAATAAATAGATGGTGTTGGCTTGCTTCTCTTCATCTAGTTATTGACATTTGCATTTGATGAGCATCTTGTGGAGCCAAGGGTTTCTGCAGTATATCAACTTGGTCTTTGGGAACGAAAACTCCCTTAGATTGGCATAACTGAGGAGGTGATACATTAGTCATCTCAGCTGGGCAAAATTAGTGGCCAGGGGCCACTTTTGCATAAGTTCGATTGGAGCATTATTGGAGATATTTTTGGTGATCAAAGTTTTCATCATTTTGGCTATACAAGGGATCAACTTGTAGCATTCATCATTTCTAGAATTTCTGATATAATTATTACACTCAATATTAGTCTGCATAAAAGCCACGATTTTGCATAAGGACTCATTTTGGTTCAATAGTGCTTGGAGTTGAGGGCGCTTGGTTCTTGAGGTCTAGGCAACTCAATTTGGAGTGATTGGAGGTTGAGAAGAGCTGGATATGTCATGTCCCCTTCCAGTTGACATCTCTCAGAGCATATGATTAGCCTATTATGCGACCCTCGTAGGCTGATAGGATGGATAGAGGGTCTTGATGGAGCTTGGCTTGGCTTCGGTTGTCAGAGTTTTACCAGTTGGCTTTCGTTCGGGCTCATTCGGACACCATTTGCCTGAGTTGCTATTTTTAGTAGTTTTAGCACTCAGTGAGGCACCCCTGCTATTTTTAGCAGTATGGTCTGGTCATGTGCGGAATCAGTTCCTTATTCGCCAGCTTCAGACGGTTCGTGAATCAGATATATTTTGAGGGAGATATTAATATTTAATTGATTAGTTAAATATTAATTATGCGGAGCTTATATTATAAAGTTATAATATTTTAATTATTATAACTTAAGTGATTTGCTGAAGGGGGTCGACCATCATTGAAGGGGCCATTTTTAATTATAATTTATAATTAAAAATGAGTTTGGAAACTATTGAAAAAATTAAAAGAAGAAGTTCGAATTTATTTAAATGATGCCCAATTGAGAAAAGTCGCACTTTTCAAGAATATAAGGCTTTTGCATTGGGATTCGAGCCATTATGTTGAATATTGAAATTTTGATCAAGTCTTCTTCCGGAGAACGAAGCCTAGGGTTTCCATTGTCTACAGGCATTGGAGAACGAGCCATCTTCAGTGTTGCGATTCAGAGGCTGTGAAATATCAGCTGATCTATTGCTTTCAGAGAGATATCTTCATTCAGGAGTTATCACAGAACGTTCACAGAGCATTCATCTTCAGAGTTTTTTGTTTGGGTTTCAGCCAGAAAGCATTCTTCAAACCTAGGCGCATCTTATTCTAAGATCTGGACATTGATTTCAAAGGGCCGTACAAATTGTACTTGCTGCTGTGACAGAGCCGTACCATTGCTGCAGGCCGTACTTCTTCAAAATTAGGCCGTACTTTGTCTTGGGCAAATCGCCTATTCTTTTGGTCTTCTGTCTTCATTCTTTGCGGCGCCTAAACCTCTGGACCATTTCCTGAGCATCAGACGGAGGGAGAAGTAGATTTATATTGAAGCCGTACCATTTCATGTACTCTTTCACCTTGCTGCAATAATTAGGTTTTTCATCAAAATATCGTTGCCTTTTTAATTGCATGTTATTAGATCTTATTTGTAATCATTCCAGAAGATAAATAAATAGTTTGGCATCAGCATTTTCAATAGATTCTATCATTTCCAGAGTTGTATGATTTTATTTGAATTTTGTATCAAATTCTTGCAAAAATCGCATTATATCATTTATGCACAAAAAACTCAAAAAAACCAAAATACACCAAAAACAATCAAAACAGTCAGTTTTCAGAAGTTAGCAGAAACAGGGGCTTCTACAGTGGTATCAGAGCTAAATCCTGCCATCTTGAGGGTTTAGCAATCTTATGCAGCCACAAGAGTTTGGGTCACACAGGTATTATACTCGCAGGAGAGCCTTGATTGACAGGCAACAGGGTTTGAACAGGCAACCGGGAAACATGGCTGATAGAACAGATATTCCTAGAACAGAAATTCCTCAAAACCCTAGGGATTAGGACGATGCAGAGGTTCTACACGCTCTCAGAGATTTACGAGCAGGCCAGCGGTAGTCTAACGAGGTGCTACAGCAATTGACAGTGGCACTCCAGAGGTTAGGTACGCCGAGGAGACCGTCACCGCATCGTGACGAGGACAGGAGTGATGCAGGATCACGGAGAGCACCTAGAACTGTTTCACGGACGGCAGACAGGCCCACTAGGCCTACTTTTGCGAGACAGGAGCCCGATGAGGCTTTTGCAGGTGAGGAGCATGAGGAGTTGTTCGCAGATACACTTATGGCGGCGAACGAGGAGTGGGAGTTAGTACCACCTGATGTCAGAGAGAGGATTACCTTTGACAGATTCATTATACAGAGGAGAGAACATCACAGAGGTTGACAGGATTGGAAACCTAGACATCAGAATAATGATCTGAAGCATGCTGCCAACAGACTCTAGCGATGTTTGATGATAGTGGCAAGGTTACAGCCCAGGCCTGGATCAGTAAGCTAGACACTTTCCTCACATTGCGACCGATGGCTGAGAGAGATGCTATCAAGTATGCGACATTGCATCTTGAGGGGGTAGCTTACGACTGGTGGCACCATAGGATGGTGACACTCTAGCATGATCGGATCACCTCATATCAGGAGTTTGTTGACAGGTTGGTGGAACGATTTGACAGGAAGGATCCAGAATCCTATTTCAGAGATTTGGCTCAGTTGCGACAGAGTGGCAATTTGGAGTCTTACATTGGTGACTTCCAGAGATTGTCGGTTATGGTTCCTAATATTTCAGAGAGGCATCTTGTAGTGCTTTTCATGGAGAGACTGACGGAGCCATTGAGAGGTTGGATCAAAGCCTTTGATCCTCCTTCGTTACAGGAAGCTATGAAGAAGGCACGAAGTATGGAGTTGGCAGCACCATCTAGTAGATTCAACTCCATAAACACTTCTTCATTCAGGGACAATAAGGGCTTCAACAAAAACAGAGAGAAATCAGATTTTAACAAAGAAAAATCAGATTTTAAGAATGATTCAAAGGGTAAATCAGCAGCACCACCTTTGGATCGAGAGGCTCTTAATGATCTACGCAGGAAGAAGCTTTGCTTCTACTGCAAAGGTCCCTATGATGCCAACCATGATTGTCCTTTGCGGCCTAAGGGCAAGGCCAATCGAGTGATGTGGGCTTATTACGAGGATTCGGAATCAGAGAACTCCGAACAGCAAGAGAGTTCTGAGGAGTCAAAGTCAGAGGCTTCAGAGCCTAAGGTAGAGGCAAAGTCAGAGCTTCAGATTCAGGAGGCACGCCTATCTAGCATTCAACAGGAAGGTTCTTTCAGGCTTCGTGGAGTTTTGGCAGGACAGAGGGTCATTACCCTTCTTGATACAGGAGCCACCCACAACTTTATCGATGCTAGATTTGTGGAGAAGCGCGGACTCATCACTGAGGAGTTCGAAGGTATTAGGGTTAAGGTGGCCGACAGTTACACTCTCAGGTGTGAGCGTATGATTAAGGATCTCCCCTTACGCTTGAACAACTATGAGTTCAAGGCTGATTATTACGTGGTGAACATGGGGGATATCGATTTAGTCTTGGGCATGAAGTGGCTTCATTCACTTGAGGAAGTCACTCTTCGTCTCAAAGACATGGAGATTCGTTTTGATGTGGATGGGAAGACACATATTCTGAAGGCAATTCGGGACAGCAACATCAAAACCATTTCCTTTCATCGGATGGAGAGACTCATGCGACACGACATGGTAGAGTGGGCTGCCGAGTGCACATTGGCACCTATACAGGAGGACAGCATAAGACGGAGTATCATCCTGACATTCAGCAGTTGAGAGTCAAGCATGAGAAGGTATTCAGTGATATTCCACCAGGGAGACCTCCAGACAGGGGCATTGAGCACATTATAGAGCTTGAGGAGGGCGCTAAGCCCATCATGATTACTCCTTACAGGCATCCTAAGAGGTTGAAGGATGAGATAGAGAAGATGATCAAGGAGTTGCTTGCGACGGGTCACATTCGACCTAATAAATCACCATTCGCTTCTTCAGTTGTTCTAGTGAAGAAGGATGGCACCCTTCGCATGTGCATCGATTACAGAGTCCTGAATAAGAGGACTATCAAAAAGAGGGACCCAATACCTCGTATAGATGAGCTTATTGATGAGCTCCATGGTGCATGCTACTTCACGAATATAGACTTAAGGTCAGGATATCATCAGATCAGGGTTCGTGAGCAGGACATTGAGAAGACTGCATTCCGTTGTCATTGTGGACACTTCGAGTTTGTGGTGATGCCATTTGGGCTCACCAACGCGCCGGCAACTTTTTAGTCCACCATGAATAGGGTCTTCCATTCATTGCTGAGAAGATTTGTACTTGTCTTCTTCGATGACATTCTTATTTACAGCAGGACTTGGCAGGAGCATTTGGCTCATCTGGATGCTCAGTATTTTGGAGAGGGAGTCCTTGTATGCCAAGGAGTCCAAATGTGATTTGGGGATGACCGAGTTGCTCTACTTAGGTCATATCATCAGTGCAGAGGGAGTGCGGAAGGATCCTGAGAAGATCCGCGCTATTATAGACTGGCCTACTCCGGCAAACCTTACACAGCTGCGAGGATTTCTTGGTTTGTGTGGGTTTTATCGCAGATTCATGAATGGTTATTCACGTCATGCAGCACCTATGACGGATTTGTTGAAAAAGGGTGCATTTTGTTGGACTCCTGAGGCACAAGAGTGTTTTGTGAGGTTCAAGGAGCTGATGACTACGTGTCCAGTGTTAGCACTACCGGATTTTTCGAAGCCTTTTGAGCTTCAGTGCGATGCTTCTGGTGAGGGCATTGGAGCGGTGCTTATGCAGGACAAGCACCCCATTGTGTATGAGAGCCATAAACTTAGAGGGCAAGAGAGGCTCTACAGTATTTATGATAAGGAGATGCTAGCTATAATGCACGCCTTGGCAAAATTTAGACAGTATCTTGTGGGCAGTAAGTTTTGCATTAAAACTGACCACAACAGTTTGAGGCATTTCCTAGGGCAGCGAGATCTCAATGATCGTCAGCAGAAATGGGTGAGTAAATTGCAGGCATATGACTTTGATAGCTCTTACATCAAAAGCACCTAGAATATAGTGGTTGATGCTCTCTCACGCAGGCCTTATTTGAGCTCTATGGTTCACATTACAGAGGATTGGAGGCATATGATTGTGGCAGAGTATGCCAAGGATACTTGGGCATCCAGTATCGTTGAGGGATCAATGGTTGACACTAGATACACGATTGTGAATGACTTGATCATTTACAAGAACAGGATTTATTTGATCGCCGGGTCAGAGATGAAGAACTTTATCATGCAAGCCTTTCATGATGTACCTACAGCAGGCCATCTCGGGTACTTCAAAACGTATAGACAAATTCGGGAGAGATTTACATGGAAAGGTCTCAAGGCGGACGTTCTTCAGTATGTGCGTGAATGCCCTATTTGTCAGCAGAACAAGCAGGAGAACACATACCCGGCAGGATTATTGCAACCACTTCCGATTCCTGACAGGAAGTGGGAATGCCTGTCAATGGATTTCATTACGGGCTTGCCTAAAGCCCAAGGACGGGACTGCATATATGTAGTTGTGGATCGGCTAACGAAGTATGCCCACTTCTTTCCGATTACCACCACTTACACAGCTACACAGGTAGCAGAGGTCTTCTTCCGTGAGGTATTCAGACTACATGGGTTGCCTCGGAGCATAGTGAGCGACAGGGATAGTCGGTTCTTGAGTCACTTTTGGCAGGAGGTGTTCAGACTCTGTGGGACCGAGCTTACACCGAGCACCAGTTACCACCCGCAGACTGATGGTCAAACGGAAATAGTGAATAAATGGGTGGAAGGTTACCTCCGGAACTATATTGCAGGGCAGCAAAACGCATGGGTCAAGTGGATACACCTGTGCGAGTATTGCTATAATACTACCTTCCACATGACCATTCAAATGTCCCCTTTCATGGCGTTGTACGGTTATGAGGCGCCGAGTTTTCTGGATTTGCTACTGAGTGACAGTAGAGTGTCGAGTGCTGGAGATTTGTTGCAGGAGAGTCAGGACACTATGAGGGCTCTCAAGGAGAATATTGCTAAGGCACAGAACCAGCAGAAGAAGTATGCAGATCAGAAGAGGACAGAGAGGTCTTTTGAGGTGGGCGACATGGTTTACCTTATGCTGCAGCCCTACCGTCAGTCTACTCTTAGGAAGAGTGGTTCAGAGAAGCTTAAGCCACGATATTATGGTCCTTTCAGGATTCTGAGGTGTGTTGGAGAGGTGGCTTATGAACTAGAGCTTCCGGCGGAGAGCAAGGTCCACAATGTTTTTCACGTGTCGCGTCTCAAGAAGGCGTTGGGACACCGTGTGGTACCTTCGGTAGTTTTACCTCCCTTAGATGATGAGGGAAAGTTGATTCTAGTACCTGAGTCTATCCTGGAGTACAGAGAGAGACAGTTGCGTAGGAGGACTATCAGGGAATATTTGGTGAAATGAAGAGATTTGTGTGAGGATGCTACATGGGAGAGTGAGAATATTCTGCAACATCTGGAGTTGAGATTGCTTGAGGACAAGCAATTTCAGGAGGGGAACTGTCATGTCCCTTCCATTTGACATCTCTCAAGCATATGATTAGCCTATTATGCGACCGTAGGCTGATAGGATGGATAGAGGGTCTTGATGGAGCTTGGCTTGGCTTCGTTAGAGTTTTACCAGTTGGCTTTTTCGCTCATTCGGACACCATTTGCCTGAGTTGCTATTTTTAGCAGTTTTGGCACTCAGCGAGGCACCCCTGCTATTTTTAGCAGTATGGTCTGGTCATGTGCAGAATCACTCCTTTATTCGCCAGCTTCAGACGGTTCGTGAATCAGATATATTTTGAGGGAGATATTAATATTTAATTGATTAATTAAATATTAATTATGCGGAGCTTATATTATAAAGTTATAATATTTTAATTATTATAACTTAAGTGATTTGCTGAAGGGGGTCGACCATCATTGAAGGGGCCATTTTTAATTATAATTTATAATTAAAAATGAGTTTGAAAACTATTGAAAAATTTAAAAGAAGTTCGAATTTATTTAAATGATGCCCAATTGAGAAAAAGTCGCACTTTTCAAGAATATAAGGCTTTTGCATTGGGATTCGAGCCATTATGTTGAATATTGAAATTTTGATCAAGTCTTCTTCCGGAGAACGAAGCCTAGGGTTTCCGTTGTCTACAGGCATTGGAGAACAAGCCATCTTCAGTGTTGCGATTCAGAGGTTGTGAAATATCAGCTGATCTATTGCTTTCAAAGAGATATCTTCATTCAGGAGTTATCACAAAACGTTCACAGAGCATTCATCTTCAGAGTTTTTTGTTTGGGTTTCAGCCAGAAAGCATTCTTCAAACCTAGGTGCATCTTATTCTAAGATCTGGACATGGATTTCAAAGGGCCGTACAAATTGTACTTGCTGCTGTGACGGAGCCGTACCATTGCTGCAGGCCGTACTTCAAAATTAGGCCGTACTTTGTCTTGGGCAAATCGCCTATTCTTTTGGTCTTCTGTCTTCATTCTTTTTGGCCTAAACCTCTGGACCATTTCCTGAGCATCAAACGGAGGGAGAAGTAGATTTATATTGAAGCCGTACCATTTCATGTACTCTTTCACCTTGCTGCAATAATCAGGTTTTTCATCAAAATATCGTTGCCCTTTTAATTGCATGTTATTGGATCTTATTTGTAATCATTCCAGAAGATAAATAAATAGTCTGGCATCAGCATTTTCAATAGATTCTATCATTTCCAGAGTTGTATGATTTTATTTGAATTTTGTATCAAATTCTTGCAAAAATCGCATTATATCATTTATGCACAAAAAACTCAAAAAAACCAAAATACACCAAAAACAATCAAAACAGTCAGTTTTCAAAAGTTAGCGGAAACAGGGGTTTCTACAGGATATTATTTTATTTCTGCATCTATATCAGAAACAGGGGCGGCAGCTTTGAGTCCTTCGACTTGGGCTTCTAAGAGATTATTTCAAGAAGATATTCATTGCTTCTTCATCTACAAACAGGAGCGCTACTTTGGCCCGGTTCCTCTAATTTAATTGGCATCAATCATTGCATATAGATTAGTTTTGCATTTGCTGCTGTAGGTATATGTTATTACCAGCATTTCATAAATTGGAGAGATTGATTGTAATTGCCAAGAGTCTTGGCTTTTTAATGAGCTTTGTATTAGACAATTATATTGCAATAAGGAGATATAAATTGTTGGTTTCATATTGTTGTAAATGAGCAAGTCTTATGTCACTATGATTAGTCAATTAGTCTGCAAGAAATTGTTTGTCAAAATGCCAATTGGTTGTAGATGCATTTTACTTCATGTAGTTTCATCTACTTGCATTTGAAAATCCAAAAAGAATATTGCATTGCATTTTGATTCTTGCTTAGGCATTGTAGAAAGTCTTTTAAAGATTTAAAATCATCTTAGCATTCATTTCAAGCAACAACACCAAACTGAAACTTCAAATCAGCAAACAAAGAACATTGCGCACCAACTATTTGACGAAATTACAAAGGCAGAAAATTGAAGAAATTGAGGTCAGTTTGAGTTAGGCTCATTACATTCATCTTCCTTTTCATCCTTCGCACAAGGATTTCTTGAAGCCTCACTGCTGCAACACTTTTTCTTCTGCCACTCACCATTGTTGCATCCTCTTTCTTTCTTGCAACCAAATTATCATTAGAAAGGTAATCACAATTACCTCCAACTCTTCTCTTTTCTTTTTTTCTCCTTTCAATCTCTTCTCTTAATTCGTCCACTTGGTGCTACAATTCTATCTTCTCAACCCTTATTTCTTCTTGCCTTCTCTCTAATTCTCTCTTTGATTTTCTCAAGTCCAGGAAGCCTCAAAATCCATTCAATGACAAAATTCCTTTTCTTCTTCCTCTTTTCCATCCTTAAGGCCTCACAAGCCTCAACACAAATCTTCAAATCCTCAAGTTTTACTTATGTAAACTGTCTTCTTCGGTGATTTGTTTACAAAACCCTCTTTCAATATTCACCAATATTATTGTAAACTACCTCCTTCGGCGATCTTTTTACAACCATGGGAACCTTAGTTCCTCAAGCCCTTCAAAAATTTCTTGCAAGTTGCACATCCATCTACAAAAAAAATCCACACTCTCCACCCTCAAGTCCTGGTGCAAACTGCCTCCAATCGGTGGTTCTACCTGCACTCACAAGAACACTAGCTTTGATACCACTGATGCAGTGAGAAGACTCTCCCCTTAATCAAATCTAAAATCAAATAGCAATCTCAATGGAGATATGCACACACCACCTGAAACAACAAAGATTGAATGCAAAATCTACAAACTAGAATCAATGTATTACGTTTCATACTTGCAGAAAAGATTACATAACTTCAACAAAACTGATTATATCAGATTTTACAGTCCCTTGGACTGATGTACAACAACTCAACAAATTACAATCTGATTTTTATATGAAAATGAAGAAATACAACTTTTTTCCTCCTTTCAACTACAACCTCTAATCTTCAACCTGTAGCTTCCAATCTCCAATCTCTCACTGAATCAATCTTCAACAATGGTGTCTAAGGACCTTTTGCTGCTGTAATAACCTCCTCAAACCTGCAACAAAATGCCTTCTCCACACTCTCCAAGAGAAACCATGCCCAACTCTTCTTCAAAATATTGCTTTTATGACAAAGTCAAAAATTGCCCAGATCAAACACTTTTTCACTACTTTCTCAAATAAATCTGATTTTTGCCTCCTTTGAAAAGGCTATGCCCATGCAACTGAAAAGGCTTTTCCAACAAATAGAAAAATCATTAAATTCTCCTTGATGCATTTTGTTAACTTACAAAAAATCCATGCCATTTTTGCCTTTTTGGAATTTTCCCATTTAAATGACCTCCTAAATTATATCCACTCCCAAAATTTGCAACAAAATATTAAAGGCAATTATATAATATTTATTTAGGCCTAATATTATAATTTATTCTCCAAAATAAATAATTACCAAACCTTAGGAAAATTAAAAATTAAAATGCATTCTTTTGGTTGATGCAAGATTACTCTCACAACCCAGGTTGCTCCTACATCATTCGCAAGTAAAACAAAGTTTCTTCCTACTTAACTCTTGCCTAATTCATCCTTTTTCTTTCTTGGCCATTCCCTTGAGAAAGGTTGTTTTGTTTGGTGTATTTGGAATGATGACCCTTTAGATGGCAGCTTGTTCTTTGTTGCACTAGAATCCATATCCCTAGCCTTCTCAATTGCTTCTTGAAGTGTACTAGGGTTGAGGGCTTTGACCCAACCCCTTAGAGGGTCCATTAGGCCATCCATAAATAGAACAACCAACCTTCTTTCAGATATGTTGGTGACCAACACAGAAAGTCTTTGGAAGTCCACAACATGTTCATCAATGGTTCCCCATTGCTTTAGTTGTGCTAATTCTTTAAAGTGAAGCTTGAGATCCTTGTTGTCAAACCTTTCTATTAGCTTCTTCGTGAATTCCTCATATCAAATAATTTGTTCATGCCCAAAGTGATCATGCCATGGTACCACCATTCATGAGCTACCCCGTCTAGATGTAAGGCGGAAAATTTGATTGCTTCGTTCTCCACCATGGGGTTGAGTTGGAAGAACGTATCAACTTTTTGAACCCATGCCCGTGATGTGGTCTTTCCCAAACTATCAAAGTATGGCAAGCTAAGCTTACCATTTTTCCTCCTTAGATCACTATTATGATCTCTATAACCCTTGTTGGGTAAATGCTTCATTCTTAGGTCCATGTAGTCTTTTAGAGACGTGTGTTTGCAATCCTCCATCAATCCAATCTTGGCGGAACTGATCTTGCAACTCTACCAATGTAGGTTCATTGCCTCCTTGTCGTTCCACTCTAGGAGAGAAAATAGGTATCATGGGTCTAGCTTGGTTGTTATTGTTGTTTGTATTTATCATGATTTGAGACAATGTGTCCAATAATTGTGCCATTCATTGTTGCGTAGTTCTTTGTTCTGCCATGAATTGATCCATATGATCGATGAAGTCTCTATCTCCCATGTTTCTACCTCTTTGTTCACTAATCCAAGATTCATGTTAGGGTTGTTATTTAATGATGAGTCTTTGTGGATGCCCAAGATATTGGAAGTTGTCCTTCCTTCTAGAGCTCAGGCAGGTTCCCACTGTTTTCTTATCTCCCTATTGTAGTATCTTCTCTCCCTTTGACTCATCCACCTTCATAGGCTGATAGATTTGACCAGCTCTGATACCAACTGTAATGTCCCTTATAGATTTATCTTAATTTTGTCTTCAATCTTATAAATTAAAGTATCCAAATATGCCAAGAATCAATAGCTTTTAATGATATACTTTGGTTTATTAAGAGTAACCCTACTTGTTTGATTATTTGATATTTATGTATTGATAAGGATCGATAATAGGATGGTTATAACGATGTTATGTCCTTAATAAGAATCTGGAATTGAAATATGAATTGATAAGTAATTTAAGACTGTAATATAGGCAAGATAATAGATTTGTTGTTTCTGATTTTTCCTAAGTTGCCGAATCAGGTACGGGTACGGTACGCTGGTACGGCAAAAAAAAAAAATTGGAGGGTGGGTACGTTTGAGTACATTTGTACATAAACATATAAAAATCATAGATATAGACATATCTGCAACCTAAAAAGTAGAAACAAGAATTAAATTTAGAATACCACATATAATGCATATGCTAAACAGAACTTAGAACTACCATAAATATAACAAATCTGAAATACAATTATACTAAATTAATTTGATATCAATTTTTCAAAACTTGAATGTTACGATAGGTATATAATTATATTGAATTCATTGTTCATTGGTTCAACATTTAAAACAAAATAATACAATTAACAGTAGGCATCATATGGATCATCAGGTTGATTAAGATCAACATCATCATTGACATTAGATGATGTAGGTAAAAAGTTGAAAAAAACTTTGAAATTTGCGTTGAGACTTTCAAAATCGATCAAAAACACCACGTCGACCGGAAAAACATCAGGATTCGTCTATTTTTTAAAATACGTTTCAGGAGTAAAAAATGCAGTACCCTGGTCGATTCCACGGGGTTTTTACATGTATCCAATTCGGATACGTACCAGTACCCGGAATCGGCAGGGCATAGGGGCGATTCCAGTAACTTAGGATTTTGCTCTTCCAATTCAAGCAATTGAATGTGTGATCAATTAATGCCTTTGACTGATCGCTATTCCTGATTAAAAGCCTTCTATACATGTGATGTGAATGTGATGCCGTCTCTAGTTTTTGCTAATAAATTATGCGTCCATTTCTTGTTGTTCAGTAGGCCCTTTTAGAGCACTCGGGTCTAATGTAAAGATATACATTTTGCAGATTTTAACGATGCCATTTGATTCCTCTTTCAATATTTATTTATATTTTATCAAGGGGTATGTCCTTCCATGTGAGATGTGTCTTCTTTAATGGATGTGTCCCTTCTAAAAAGCCATCGCTACCATTAATTAAATAGATTTTATTTTTATAAGTGCTGACTTGCATTAGTTAAGGAATCGCTGCCCTTAAACTTAATTTACTCTCCCTTAATTTAGATCACTACCTTACTTTGACTTGGTCGAAGTTTTGACTTGTTGTTTCCCCAACATTACAATCGTTGTTCCTTGCAAGTGAATTCTGTAGTTTAATCGCTGCATATCAATGGTTTCTGCAATATTCATAAATCATAACACATGTTAAATCTTGGTCGTATTTTTTATTGGCAATCGAATGGCACAATCACATAGTAGCCCATTGCTAGAGGAAGTTGTCAAAAATACATAGCTTGTAGTTGATGATCAAAGAGAAAGTATGGGAGAAAAAGGGCTACAACATTTTATCAGATGGATTGACAAATAATAGGAATAGGACTCTCATTAACTTTTTAATGGCTTCAAGTAGCACATTGGTGTCCTTGAAGTCTATAAATTATTTGCATGAAGTCAAAAATGTTGATACTTTGTGCAATCTATTAGAGGGAGTGATCCAGAAGGTTGGGATTGAAACTATTGCCCAAATTGTCACAAATAGTACAACAACATATGTAGCTATTTGGAGATTCCTTGTGCTACACATTGCATGGATTTGATGCTTGAGGACATTGGGAAGATTGGATGGGCCAAAAGTGTAGTTGAAGACACTAAACAACTTACCAAATTTATCTACAACCATACTTGGGTCCTTAGTTTGATGAGAGAATAACTGAATGACAAGGAACTTGTATGATTGGTTTAACACAATTTACCAACTTCCTCTCTTTGTAAAGCATTGTAGCCTCAATTCCTTCTCTTAAGCAAATGTTTGCAAGAAAGGCCTAGACAAACTCTCCATATTTTGAAAAAACCTAACAGAAGGCCGCAAAAATTTTTTTTGATAAGCTATTCATAAAAAATCGAAAAGAGATACTCAAGGTAAGTAACAATCAAAAGCATAAGTTTTGTAGGAAATTATCTATTTGCTATTTTTTAATTTATTTTAAATAATCTTTTAACTTTTAGGTGATGGAACCTCTAGTCAAGGTTCTAAGTGGATTGTGATAGCATGCCAATGTCTTTGCATTTATGAAGCCATGGATAGGGCCAAAGTGACCATTTTGCATTAATATGGTGGTAACAAAAGAAAATGTGACATCATTTGGCACATCATTGATCATAGATGCACAAACCAACTCCACTGGCCAATACATTCCTTGACATACTACATAACCCTAATATTTTACTTTTGTGATACCTCTAAGATAGATGAGGAGGTCATGGGAAGCCTTACTTCATGAATAGAGAGGATGGAAATAGATGAAGATATCAAAGACAAAATTCTAGATGAATTAGAGGCTTACAACGGTGTGGAGGGGAGGCTCTTTCTTTAGCTCAAGTCAATCAGTGGAGGGGAAACCAACAACCAAGCTAAAATAAAATAGGTCTTTAATTTTTTGCTTAATACTAGAAAGGAGAAAGTTTTAGTTCTTAAGTTTATACTTACTTCTTACATCTTTTTAAAAGGGTTTACTTGTAAATTTGTGATGGAGGATTTAGGATGCTAGTAGACCAAATCTTGTTTGGGTGTGAAAACAATTGGAACATATCTGAAAGTATTCACGCCAAGAAGAGAAATTGGTAGACCCAAAAGTGTCTCAAAGACCTTATCTTCATTCTATCCAACTTTGCCTTCAAACAAAAAAAGTGGAGGGTCCTACTCATGATGCCATTGACTTGGACAACATTGATGCATTTGCTGATTGGATCTCCAAAGAAAAAAATATCATGTTCACTAATGAAGATCTCACTGAATTGGAGTGAAGAACAACCGAGGTGGAACCTGTTAGAAGAATTGTCATTGATGTCAAAACAAAGAATATACCTGTGTTGGCTTAATCAGACTATTAAAGAAGAATAAATCAGATTGATGAAGTTGAATAATTCATTGTTGAGCATAATGGAGCAAAATCAACACCATAAATCATTTTTTGAGCTTTGTGGAGCAAGATCTGATCTGTACAAGTGATCAGATTATTGAAGATAAATAAATTACTGCGGAGCAAGATCTGATCTGTACAAGTGATCAGATTATTGAAGATAAATAAAATCACTGTGGAGCAAGATCTAATCAATATCAATAAAAGTCCAGATCGAAATTATTGAAGATAAATAAAAGTTCAGATCGAAATTGAAGATCAGATTATTGAAAATAAATAAAAGTCCAGATCAAAATTGATCAAAGGATGAACTAAAAGTCCAGATCGAAATTGAATGTTATATTATCCACAGATCGAAATTTAGAAGGATGGATTATTTATTCTAACAAGTCCAAGTTGTGATTTGTTATGACATAACGAATGATGTGGAGAATTAAAAAAAAACAAAGGACGTGTTTATCCTCAAAGCCGTGGCTACATGACAAACTTTCAAAAGATGTGCGGCTGCAAGATAAAAGTTGTTAGAAGCTTTAATTAAGACTAATACACACAAAAATAAAAAGGTGTGATTCATTTACTAAGATGTGTTTTGAGAGACACGTAATTCTGAAGTGATGCCGTTTTCAAAAGACATATTTAACAAGAGACATGAATTTCTGAAGTGTCACGAATTTCTGAATTGGTGCGACCTGTTTGGTAAGAGAGAAATTAACATTGAAGTGGTAGATAGAAAATAAAATCAAATAATCTGCCTAAAACAGAATAAATCAAGCAATTCGATTTAGTTATGAAGAGGCAAGATTTTTAAAAAGGTACAAAAGCAGATGTGATCTTTCAAAACGAGGTGTGCAACCATTGAACAACATACATATTTGATATCCAAATCATAGTTGCAACTGTGGTTGTGAATATTGTAAGTGATTCAAGTCAGAAAGCTCATCTTCTTGTGTGGGCTTAGGGTGAGATTATTCATCACAAAAGCAGATTGGAGGATTGGGAGAGTGCAGATCTGATTGAAGGCAATCTTTTTGCATCCATCAAGTCAAGGTTGGTGCCTTGCATTAGGGGTTGGTGCTCCTTGTAGGTTGTAACCTACTAAATCTTTCATTCATAAGTCAAGTAGGTTGGTGCCTACTTTCATTTGTAAAGTCATTTAAATATTTCAATAAATTGGTGTCAACTTGTTTACATTGATTCATATCAAAAGTTGATGTTGATAAGAGTTTAAGATTGTTTAAAAAGTTGAAAAAGTGAAAGTTTGTTTTGATTTACTGATTCACTGCCCGCCCTCCCCCTTCTCAGTAAATCTTTTGTGCTCTTCAGAACTGTAATGTCCCCGTTTTTAGCTCTTCACTTTTCAATGATTGGTAGCCTATTCCAAGTGTGCTGTCGGCTAGTCAGTGGCAGAATTAGGGTTTCCAGCTGTTTGATGGGTTCTCTTGAAGATTCAGGGTTTTGCTTGTTGGAGTTTGGGTGTTTGGATTCTGGATTCCTTCTGGGTTTTCAGAGAGCTTCGCAGAGGTATGACTTGCAACTGCGTCGGGCAACCTTTCCGAACTTACTATTTTTAGTAAGTTATGACAGCTACATCTCGGAGTTTGGGATTTTGGATTGCGGTTTCTTTCTGGGTTTTCAGAAAGCTTCACAATGGTGTCGCATGCATTGCATTCTGAGCAACTTCTTGAATTTACTATTTTTAGTAAATTATATTTTTAGCAGTGGTCCAGTCAGCATCAGCTCAGCAGGCTTTCCTCTTCTGGCAGTTCAGTTGGTAATATCGTTTTGGCCTTCTGATGCATTTTCTGGAGAGATAAGTATTTTAATTAAAATAATGTTATAACCCCTTGGCCTAGCTTCATGACTTTAAGTTGTTCTGAAAAGGGGGACCTCATGGGTGGATGCATCCTCAGGGAAAGTTTTAATATTTCTAAAGTCAAATATTGCTCTTGGAGGTGGGATGCCAACCTTTGGAGAGAAGTTAATTTTAAATTAAAAGAAAATTGCCTTTATGAAAAAGGACGCCATCTTAAAGGGAGACTTGGTCAAGTCAAAACCCTAAAAGCATCTTGGGAAGTGGGGCGCACCTTCTGGAAGCTTCTAAAGATGCCTTCTCAAAATTATAAAAGGAAGCCTTGGGTCCTCATTTCATCATCTTATGATTTCAATATTGTTATGCTGCCGAAATGGTAACAGGATTGCTTCGAGGAATGAATGCCTCCTAGCTTGGCTCTTCTTCTTGCTTGAAAGATAGCAACTAGTTGAGAGATAGTTTGTAATAGGTTTGTCTTGCATTTCAGTTGAGTTTCTTGCATTTTGGAGTTCTAGTTTTGCATTTTCTATCTCATTTTGATGTTGTTGAATAGCATAGATGAAAGTATGAATTGCTCATATCTTTGAAAATAAAAATATTATCATTCTGGGTAGTTTACTAATGTGTTTTCCAGCTTGGAGCGACCCTTCTTGGGAGTTTTCAGAAATTTTAAAAGTGTCTAGAATTTTATATTGAAAAATCGCCCCTCTCCTTGGCCGTACCATTTTAGGCTGTCTTGGAAGGCGTGCAAAAAAATAAATATTGCATTTTGTGGATGTTTATTAGTTTAGATTTCATTGTCATCTTCCTAGCTTTCATCTGCATCAAGTCTCACGTCATTCCGGCATGTATTGAGAGAGTTATGAGTATTTGAGTGGGTTCTAGGGCTGCTGTTTGCTTATTTTCAGTTGCTGGTCTGTCATATCAGTCCATTATAAATGCAAATTTGTGAGAAGTCTGAGTTTAGAGAGGGCTGTTAAGCATTGAGGAAGTCTTACTTATTATTGCAGCATTGAAGAACTTGAATCAGTGAGCTTTGGTTATCATTCTATCATTTTGTAAGCTGATTAGTAGTACTAACAGCAATTCTCTTCTCTATCATTCATTTTATCTATTGTACTTCCCACTGAATAAGTGGAAGAGGCTGGCTTGCCGCCTATTTACTTTCAGTCAGTAGTTATAGGGACCCTCTGACCATATGCTCGCCATCATTCGTCGCCATTCTTGGTTAGGGTTATTTCAGCTCATCATGCATTGATCCTCTGACCATATGCTCGCCATCACTTGGCGCCATTCTTGGTTAGAGTTCCTTTCCAGCTCTGCATCTGCATTCAGATCCTCTAACCAATGCTCACACCTTGCCCACTTCGAGATCGTGGTGTACATTCTGGTTAGAGTTGCTTTCCGCATCGTTTTGGTTTAGTGCTAACCTTAACGGGTGCGTGTTGATTGTAATTTGTAATTAAAAAACAAAAAAAAAATTGTCCGGTTCTTTACAAGAACTATCGGACGAAGACAAGCATATTTGAAGAAACTGTCATTCCCCATGTTGATATCAATTTACCTTCAAATTAGGAGGGGAAGCTCCCTCGTTGTGCGAACAAAATGCTTGAAAAGTAAACTAAACTAATTCTTGTCTTTTTGTCTCAGCTGAAAGAGGCACAAGGTTTGTGAGAAACTTCGAGCGTTGCAACCAAGGATTTTCTGGTTTCCCAGGTCTTAACTACAACTCAAAACTAATTAACTTATACTATCCAATCCCCTCAAGAAATCAGAGCATGAGGAAATGGAGCGGGAATGATCTTACACAATAAACCAGGTACAGATTCACAACGTGAAGGCGAGGTGGGCACAACATATATTACTCTCTCGTGCAAAAGTTCATTACAAATGAGCAAAAAGCTCTTATTTATAGACATCAAAAGGTGTAGGGAACCCTAAAATCACCTTGAGTCAACTACAGTCTTGCAATGCATGCAAGATTTTATTGCTAAACCCTAATAAAGCAAACTATACAGTTAACTGGAAAGCTACCATCAGTTAACCGGTACATCTAATCTAAAATGGACAATGTGCAAGCATGCACATCCTTATTGAAAGCAAGTTAACTGGAACACTACCATCAGTTAACAAAAACCCTAAATGAAACTCCAAGTCCTGCAAATTATCTCAAAGGATAAGATAGAACATGCGTGCATGGTCCCAACAAAGAGAACTAAAGATGAAAGTCGAGTTCTAATTGCACACTCCTGATTGTATCCGCACAAACAATTGTAGGTTCTAACTGACTGATCACTAGCTGTTATCTCGAGCAACTAACCCCTCCACGAGGTTGTTGACTGCGTCGCCATCTGGGGCAATAATACTTTGTCAAAGTATACTGTGTTTGCGCAGCACACCACCTGTGATCTGGCAATGAAGTTCACCTCTGCTCCTGGTTGCTTCATCAAACAACGCTGACATGACTGTAAGTTGATTCATCTTATAGCCAACAGTCTCCCCACTAAAAATACTATGAATGAGTGCCTGGAGCTCTGACTGTACGTCAGCAAGCTCAACATACGCACCACCCTCAAGCCGATACCGACATGGTAAGTGAGTTACGAGAGTTCTCACATACCAGAGTGCACTAGTGACGTGCTCTCTGCTCTCAACCAACTCTGATGCCATTGTCTCCTCTATCTTCGCCTTGAAGATCAACTGTGTCCTCCAAGTGTAGATAGCCTCTTTGTCTTCTGCATCTGTGACTGATTCATATGCCATCCTCAGGTGAGCAATCATAATCTCATCTCTAGGTCTCTCCATCGCCAAGTCCCGCTCCTCATCTTGGAGACATAGATGGAGTTTGCGTGCATTGTACCTCAACTGATATAACTCTGCAAGCACAGAGCGGCCTCTAGTGACGAACTCCTCCCAATCCTCCAAACGCTTGCCATATGCAACCAGGTGATCAAGCTGACCCTGCTCTGCCGATGGCTCTAACATCGGTGGGAGTATGATGATGACATCTTCCGTTCTGTGTACAAGGCTAGAAATGTATTGACGAAGCTGTTGGATTTAAGCCTTGAGGGTTGCCTTGTCTTCTCCGTCTTTCAATATTCTATCCCTTGCACTATCTGTTGCAACCTATAGGAGATCAACCTGTGTCTGGCGAGTGCTTCGACCAAGGTTGACTGTGATTACTTCGAAGTCCTGAACTTCAATCTCATTCAGACTTTTCCACTCTGGAGGTATAGCAGTCTCAATGACAATCTCCATATCAGCATTCCTCTCCACATGGACCTATTTATTGATCCTCTTGTCATGTGCATCCTGGTAAGCATGATTGAAATCTGAATGATCGATTACATAGGATGGTTGCCTCCTCTTCCTTCCCAGTTGACTCTCAAGCCAAGATGAGTCTCGACTAATCCCACTAGAAGGATCTGTACTAGCAATGTGAGGCTTCAACGAGAGTGAACGTGTAGAGGTGTTACTGCGAGGTGGCGAGTCCATGTCCAAATCAATGTGAATTGCAACTGGAGACTGCTCTAGTGTCAGTGATGGTATGCGTGCCTAAACCTCGGGCTCTGGCAAACTCCGAACTAGCTCTCTGACAGGCTCCATGTGTGTCTCACTAGCAAGTGCCTTCCCTTTTGAGTTGTTAGGTGGTTGACTCTTCTTAGAAGGGTTACTCTTATTTTGTTTAGGTTTAGACAAGGAAGGTAGTGAAGCGTCCACCGATGGCGGCTCTATTCTAGGCACGACTACCCTCCTGGTCTTCTTGCTCTTGAGGTAAAGTATATTGTTTTGGATAACTCTTCTAGACCTCTCCTTAACTGATGAATATTCTTTGGTGAACCAATCAACAGTCGATAGTGGTTGTGTATCAACCTGCTCTCTGAAAAATTGAGGAAGTGTATCTCCCTCATTTTTTGACAAACCTCCCACATCTTTCGCCAAGAAGACAAAAATATGCAGGAGAGAGAACCTGCTATAGCTGCGTTTGTGCACCTCAAAACCATCGTCGCAGTTCACTCAATAATCCTCCATTGTAGGCTTATGGTAAGGGCGACCACCAAGGCGTGTTGTATAATGACCCCAAGGATCATATGAGCGAGTGTCGACAAGGTACTTGAGTTTATATTTCTCCAACTCCTGTCCTGCAGCTTTAGCATCAACTACTGTCTTGCACCAATATATTCCAAATTGCATTGGAAATTTGGCAGCTTGTTTATGCTTGTGGCGCAAATGTCGATGAACACCGTACAGTTGCCTCAGGAACTCCATAAAAATTGTCCTATCCGAAGGATAGCGTGGAAGCATGGCTGGATTTCCCGTGTATCCGTAAACGCAGATGTAGGTGTATGGAGGGAACTGAATGAACCAATCCGCCCAATCAACCATCGCTGCTCTAGCAACCGCTGAGATATGAACATGCAACTCCCGGTCCAGGTTTCTCACTGTGTACGTCAAGAAAGCCTCATGCACACGCTTGAAATGTTGTTCAGACTTCATGAACTCAAGCTGATCATAGTAATTGTAGATTTTCTGCACACTGAGTATGCCCACCGTGTTCAACCCTCTAAACTAACCCTGATAGGCGATCAAATATACGAGGTAGGAACATAGGTGAAACTAGCGAGCAACTAGAAAACTGGTGATTTGCTCGTGACGAACGTCGCTGATTAAGGATGCCCAGTCATAATGCTCTCGCCCGGAAATGATCTGACCAATGATATAATACATCCAGGGATGGAATTTGTTTGCATCTACATGACCTGAGACACGATTGAGAAGTGTAATCAAAACCGCATACTCTGTAATGTCCCCATTTTTAGCACTGCACTTCTCAGTGATTGATGGCCTATTCCTGGAGTGTTGTCGACTAGTTAGAGGAAGAATTAGGGTTTCCGACCGTTTGGTGGGTTCTCTTGAAGATTCAGGGTTCTGCTTGTTGGAGTTTGGGATTTTGGATTGCGGTTTCTTTCTGGGTTTTCAGAGAGCTTCGCAATGGTGGCGCCTGCATCGCATTCTGAGCAACTTCTCGAATTTACTATTTTTAATAAATTCTATTTTTAGCAGTGGTCCTGTCAGCATCAGCTCAGCAGGCTTTCCTCTTCTATCAGTTCAGCTGGTAATATCGTTTTGGCCATTTGATGCTTTTTCTGGAGAGATAAGTATTTTAATTAAAATAATGTCTTATTTTAATGTTATGACCCCTTGGCCTAGTGAAACAACTTTATGTTGTTTTAAAAAGGGGGACTTTGATGGGTGGCGCCTCATTTGGAGATGGATTTTAATATTCCAAAGGTTGAAAAATAAAGTGGTAAAAAGGGACGCCAACCTTTATGAAAGTCAAATTTTAATTAATTTAAATCAATCAAGTGAAAAGTATGCCATCTTGAAGGAAGGCTTGGTTAAATCAAACCCTAAAAGTATCTTGAAATTAGGGCGCACCTTCTGGAAGCTTCTAGAGGGTCTTCTCAAAAAGTTATAAAAGAAAGCCTTGGGTCTTCATTTTGGTATCTTTTATCTACAGTAATGTTACTCTGCCGGAATGGTATTGGATCGCTTCGAGGAATGAAGGCCTCCTAGCTTGGCTCTTCTTCTTGCTTGAAAGACAGCAACTAGTTGAGAGGTTTGAGTGTTATGGATTTGTCTTTTCAGTTATAGTTGGTTTCCTATCCTTTGTAGTTGAGTTTTATCATTTTCTGTCAATTCCAGAGTTGCTGGTCATGACTGTTGAATGTATGTTTCTGCTCACAAGTCTCAAATCATAAACATTCTTGTTTTGGGTATTGTCTCATTGTGTTTCCTTGTTGGAGGCGCCCCTTCATGAATATTTGCAGATTTTAATATGAAGTTTCTGATTTTATAAAGAAAATTCGTCATTCCTTGAAGGCCGTACTTTCTAGAGTGCCTTGGGATTCGTGTCAGCAATTAATAACCACTTTTAGTTGCCATTTCTTATTACTAAACTAGGCGCTCATTTTGAAGGTCTATTGCATCAAACTTGAAGTCATTTGGGTCAGTTTTGAGTGATATATGAGCAATTTAGTGGGTTACAGGCATGCTGGTTTTGTATTTCTGATTTCTGGACTGTCACATCAGATTTATTACAGTCAAGTTTTGTGTGGAATTTAAGAGTGGTTTCTTGATTGCATTTTGGTCTCATCATTCATAGTAAAACTTTGCAACAGATTTGAAATCATTTGGGTGAGAAATGAGAGAGTTATGAGCATTTTGACAAGGATCTGTGTTGCTGGTTATATATTTTAAGGTGCAGGTCTGTCATAATCAGATTTGAGAAATCTGCATTCTCCTTCTTGGATTGGTGTTAGGAAATCATTAAAGGCTTTGTAAAAGATTCCTTCTTGTTGCAGCAATTTGAAGAGCTCTAATACTTGATCTTGCAGGCATTTAAATATTCATTGTAAGCTAAGCAGTAGTACTGTCAGCATTCCTCTCAGTCTTACTTTACATTCTATATACACAATTGTATTTCTTTATATTTCCGTCATATGGTAGCTCCCATTCCGTCTCGGGTTGGAAAGCACATTCTTGATGTCGAGTACTTCAGCATTCTTGCTTATTTCCCTTAATAGCATTGTAATTCTTAGCACTCCACCATATGGTCGCCTCCTTTCCATACTGGATTGGGTAGCACATGCTTGGTGTTGAGTTTGTTTTCAGTACTTGTAGCGTAGAAGATCCTCTGACCATATGTTCGTCCTTCGCGGACACATTCTTGGTTAGAGTTACCTTCAGTTGCATTTTGTTTAAGGCACTGACGATCCTCTTGCCATATGACAGCCTCTCTCTTGTTGAGATTGAGTGCGCATTCTTGGCAACGAGTTATTTGTAATCTGTTGGTTTGAATTATCTAACCCTAACGGGTGCTCTCTGCATTGTTGTGTACTCGGCAAAAATTGAAAAAATTTGGCTTGGACTATTTCAGTGGTATCAGAGCCAAGATCCTGCCATCCTGTGAAAGTAGTCAATGATTTAATTGTCAGATGAGTGACAGAGATACCAGACACTACGTACAGAGAGAGATGACTACAGAGAAGTCTTTACTTGAGTTAATGCAGGAACTGTCTACGCTAATGAAGGATCCTGACATAAGGTGGGGAATCAGAAAGATTTATGCTAAGTCTGAAATTCGGGATAGAAAGGTGCACATGTCACATCAGAATGATCGTGAGCTTGATAAAGATACCTGGGTAGATGAGGAGTTAAGGGTAGAGCCCCATAATACTTCCCTTGACTTGCATGTAATAGGAAGTAATGATGATCAGCTCGGTGAAAAGAACATAACAGTCTTGAGTCCTAATAAGGATTCAACCTATGAAGGTCTTGAAGCTAAGGGCTTCACAGAAGATTTCAGTAGAACTGTTGTATGGGATGAGTGCATTGATGAAGAGAATACTAGTGGTGTCCTTGAACTAGCTTTTGATCATTACCATAATGATATTATTGGTAAAGATTCCGTAGTGTTTATGCCTCCATTTGTTGAACATCTAGTGATGGATAATTCTTTTTATGTTGCTGGCCAAAAAGCTCATGAGTTTACACAAGATAAATTTATGTCAAAAGACCAAGAAGACTTCTTGGGTAAGTATGAAGATGCTAATGACAAAATCAGCAACACATCTACTTATGATAATTCCAACGGAGAAAAGAATGAAAAAATATTCAAAGCAATCAGCTTTGACGACTTTAATTTTCAGTACAATGATAGTGAGATGGGAGGTATTGGGCTTGATCATCAAACTAAGCTCTTGGAGGGAGCTACTAGTGAAGATTTCAACTTAAGTGATTTGGGAGTTGACTTATTCAAAGAGTCATCTCTTCGTGGGGAGCATGATAAGCAATTTCCTGTTGACCATCTCAATCAACCCATTAGCATGTGGGATCCGAGTGTGTTGGCTTCAAGGTATGACAAAGAACCTGTGTGGGATAAGTTTCCCTTTGATCCTGATGAAGACCAAAATATTGTCTGCATTGCAAGCTACGAGGAGGCCGAAGGAGAAGTTGTTTTTGATGAAGAAGCTTACTCTGAAGAGCTCCATGGTGATCCCTTCAAGTTGATTGCAGCCACCAAGGAGGATGTTGTTACTTCCGAAACTTTCAAATCAGCATTCAATGATTGTTCGTTTGAGTCAGGGGCTGCCATAGCCTTTGATCAAGAAGAGAGTGAGGTGGATGAAGAGCTTGAAGACCTTACGGCTCTTGATGAAGAAAGGTTTAATGTGGTTTTAGAACACAAGGCTGATCTACCAATGCAAGAAGCTGATTGCAAGCTTGAGGTCAAAGAAACTGTGGAGTATGTTCCTCTCCATGACACTGAACATTCTCCGTTAGTTGAGGATGAAAGACAAGAAGGTTGGAGCAGCTCTGAGGACAGCAATGTCACAAAACAAAGTTCTGATTTTGAAGAGCAGCCAACCAGCAATTCACCATCTTCGCATTCTTATGAGTGTGAAGGCCAACCTGAGGTGTCCATTGAAGATGAAGTGCGAGCTCTATCTAGATTTGATCGCACACATAGTCGGATTGAAGGGCTTATTTGGGAGGCTCAGTTGGAAGAAAGGCGAAGAGGAGCCACGGATGAAGTTGCTCTACCCAATTTGCAACTAATCAAAGATTCCTTGGAGACCATGAAATCCGAGTACATATGCTTCATTGAAGATAGAGATCATGCTGTTGAATCTGCAAAGAAGACCTTCAGTGTTTTTAAAGAAAGGGAGAGTATGGTTGATGAGCTCACTTTGGAGCTTAAATCAACAAAGGACAAGTTGAACGAAACTCAGTTGGCTCTAAGAAAGGTTGAAGACCAGTTTGCTGATTCCAAACTCTTCAGGGAACGAGAGAATGAGCAAAGAGTTGAAGAAATCAAGCAAGTAATTGGCGAGCTTGATCGTATACGAGAGGAGTTTGATCTTGAAGGTTTCACAAGAAATTCAAAGGTTGCATGTGCAGATTTGGAACAGCAAGGTGAAAGGGATGACTTCCAAGTCTTTGACAATCCTCTCTTTGAAGTAGGAGTTGAAGCAACTTTTGCCAATCCTCTCTTTGACTTGAGAAATGAGTCATGTGGTGAAGTGACCAAGCATGAGGTCAAGTATACACCCCAATCTATGGATGCTTTGATATCATTACTTGAGGGCGTGCCACACTTTGTGATTAATAGTCTTCCAAGGCTTTTTCATAATGAATGCATAAGTGGGTTTGAGGATGAAGTCTCTACATGGGAAGTGTTGATTCAAGGAGATTTCAACATCTTCGACACCAAGGTGTTAACAAGGCAAGACTTGGTAGCTGCTGGTAACTTCATTACAACAGCAAGAAGCGATGATTTTAGTCTTGTTACTCATGAAGAAGGGAAGAAAGATGGACCAGAACTTGGTGTTTGCATGCTTGTCAATCCATCCCTTTGGTTGAACAATACTTTGGCACATTGAAATATTCCGAGCCAAATTTTTTCAACTTTTTCAATTGCAAGTTACAAACCAATGCACCCGTTAAGGTTAGCAGCTAAACCCCAAATGATACTGAAACAACTCTAACCAGAATGTACACCAGGATCCCGATGTGGGCAAGGTGTGAGCATTGGTCAAAGGATTTGAATGCAGAAACTGAGCTGAAGGAACTCTAACCAAGAATGGCATCGATGATGGCGAGCATATGGTCAGAGGGTCTCAATCAAAATGCTTATGCAAGAACTCTAACCAAGAATGCGTCGGCGAACGACGAGCATGTGGTCAGAGGATCCCTACAATCTAATATACTAAAAGCACACTCAACACCAAGTATGTGCTACTCAATCCAATATGGAAATGAGGCGACCATATGGCGGAGATAACAGAATTTACAATGCTTTGAAGAGAAATAAGCTAGAATGCTGAAAGTAACTCGACACCCAGAATGTGCTTTCTAACCCGGAGTGGGAAAGGAGCTACCATAGGGCGGAGATAAAGAAATACATTTGCAATTACAAAATGTAAGAATGAGTATTACAAATCAGGGTAAAGCAATATTAAAGAATTGCTGTCAGTACTACTGCCAGCTTACAATAAATATTATTGCCTGCAAGATCAAGTATTAGATGCTCTTCAAAAATGTTGCAACAACAAGGAATCCTTCGCATAGCCTTTAAGGAACTCTCAACACCAATCCAATAAGGAAGATGCAGATTTCTCAAATATGATCTGACAGACCAGCAACATGAATATCATAACCAGCAACACAGATCCCTAGCAATATGCTCATAACTCTCTCATTTCTCACCCAAATGATCTCAAATCTGATGCAACAGACCCTCAAAATGATGGTGCCTAACTTAGTAATAAGAAATGGCATCTAAAAATGATTATTAATTATTGACACGAATCCCAAGGCACTCCAGAAAGTACAGCCTTCAAGGAATGACGAATTTGCATTATAAAATCATAAGCTTCGTATTAAAATCTGCAAATATTCATGAAGGGGCGCCCTTACCAATAAGATGCAATGACACAATACCCAGAATGAGATTATTTTTGTTTTCTGATTTATGAGTGAAACTACAGATTCAGCCCTATTATCAGCAACTCCGGAAAATGACATAAAATGCAATAAACTGAACTTCTAATGGCAAAACAACACTACAATGCAAACCTTACTACCAAAAACACTCAAAATAAGCAAACCTCTCCACTAGGTGCTATCTCTCAAGCACGAAGTCGAGCCAAGGCTAGGAGGCATTCATTCCTCGAAGCAATCCAGCAACCATTTCGGCAGCATAACAATAGCATAGACCAAAGATGATGAAAAGAGACCCAAAGGCTTCCTTTTATAATTTGTCGTTGACCTTCTCGAAACCCTAACCTTCTTTTCAGAGTCAAACCCTAATCCTCCAAAAGATGGCGTCCCTTTCTTCAAAGCTTCAATTTGACTTCTTTTAATTAAATTCATCACTTTAATAATGGCATCCAACTTAAGGCTTTAATTCAACCTTAATAATTATAAAATAATCTCAATGATGGCGCCACCCTTAAAAGACCACTTTTTAAAACAACATTAAGTCAATAGACTAGGCCAAGGGGTAATATAACATTAAAATATAATGTTATTTAAGTGAAATGAACTTATCTCTCTGAAACTGCATCCCGAAGCCAAAATCTGAATAAACCAATTGAGTCAACTGAAGAGGAAAGTCAACTATGCCGAGACCAAAAGGACCACTGCCAGAAATAGAATTTACTAAAAATAGTAAATTTCAGAAAGTGCTCAAAATGCCCAGAGAAACATATCACTGCGAAGCCCACAAAAAACCCAGAAGGAATCCGCAGTTTGAACACCAATTCATGAGCAACCGCAACCCCCACACAAGAAACCCTAATCAAACCGTCCCAGTAGCCTACAGGTCTCCAAAATAGGCCAACAGTCATCAGAGAAGATCATGCTTGAGAAGGGGACATTACACACATATTAGTCTATTTTTGGATTTGGATTTGAGGTCATTTAATATTTCATGCTCCAATGTTGTTGAAGCTTTCATGGATAGGCTTCAAAGGTTCACTAGCGGAGGCATCAATTTCTTCAGTATGCACTTGATCCTTACTAGCACTTGGGGATGTGTTGAGTTTTCTTTTCAGTATGTTGGAAATCACTTTCAGTTGGGTATCCATGCTTGGGATCCTCAATATGGGTTGATAGAGCTTATTACTTGTGGAAAGAAGAATTTTTGGAGGGATAAGGATCAAAATTTCAGTATTAATGGTGCTGTTACTTTCTTTACCAGCCCCTTGATGGTTCCATTTGTTGATGAACAAATGGATTGGAGAGACATTTTGAGTAAGGGTTGGAGAGATGAACGATTGATTGCTCTTGAGAGTGATCCTTGGCTAAGACAAGAGCAGATTTGGAGACTCGTGCTTGCTGGTTGGAGGCAGACCAATCACCGTACATGGGGAGTTACTCTCATTCAAGAGAGTTGGTTCATTACTACTTGTCAAAGAGGTGGTATTTTTCAGTTGGAGACTACTCTAGTGTGTTTTCCTGTCAATTTTGAGGTGTTATCCTGCAACACGTTGCTCATCTCATACACTTACACTTGGGAATTTCTTTGGTGCTGCTGTTTTTCCTTGTGCGAAGTACTAAAATCAGATTACACTTCGCTGACTTCAGCCTTGAACAGCAGTGGTTATTTGTTCCTTCACACCTATCCCATTCTCGGAGTTCACCTTACGGAGGTTTGTGAAGCAAATTTTAATAGTTTCTTTACTATATTGGTTCGGGATAGTGAACTTCCACATGCTTTGGCTTTTCATTCTGAGAGTCTTGGAGTTGGTACCGTAAGAGTGATTAGAAGTCTTCATGGTGGTGTCGGTATAATTCAGTTGTTACATAGTAGCTCCATGAGGAGACATGAGTATGAGCTTGTCAGGCTCTTGCAAAGGATTGCTTTCCTCTTTGCAAGAAGATTGGAAAATGTCACATTTGCAGTCATGACTTCGTTTATTACCATGTGGAGGTATGCTGAGAAGATTGATTTTGAGTTGAGTAGCTTATCTTTCTTCTTGCCTAGAATTATGATTGACAGTGGTGTGGTTGATACTGTTGATTCAGGGCATCGTGGACATGAAATGTTGCATGATATTGATCTCAGTCCTTTAAGATCTTTCAGTTTGGGTAACATGGATGGTAACACCTTGGAGTTACAAGGAAGGGTAGTGCAACATTGGCATGATGTTTTCACTGATGTGATCAGAGTAGTGCAGCATCGGCATGGTGGGTCCTTCCTAAGACGGATTTGGGAACCTGGGATCATATTTGTTTGGGTATGGTTCAGTCTTAATTTTTCTGGAGTTGTGGTGGTATTGCTTGAGGACAAGCAATTTTGGGAAGGGCAGACTGTAATGTCCCCATTTTTAGCACTGCACTTCTCAATGATTGATGGCCTATTCCCGGAGTGCTGTCGACTAGTCAGAGGAAGAATTAGGGTTTTCGACTGTTTGGTGGGTTCTCTTGAAGATTCAGGGTTCTGCTTGTTGGAGTTTGGGATTTTGGATTGCGGTTTCTTTCTGGGTTTTTAGAGAGCTTCGCAATGGTGGCCCATGCATCGCATTCTGAGCAACTTCTCGAATTTACTATTTTTAATAAATTCTATTTTTAGCAGTGGTCCAGTCAGCATCAGCTCAGCAGGCTTTCCTCTTCTGTCAGTTCAGTTGGTAATATCGTTTTGGCCGTTTGATGCTTTTTCTGGAGAGATAAGTATTTTAATTAAAATAATGTCTTATTTTAATGTTATGACCCCTTGGCCTAGTGAAACAACTTTATGTTGTTTTAAAAAGGGGGACTTTGATGGGTGGCGCCTCATTTGGAGATGGATTTTAATATTCCAAAGGTTGAAAAATAAAGTGGTAAAAAGGGACGCCAACCTTTATGAAAGTCAAATTTTAATTAATTTAAATCAATCAAGTGAAAAGTACGCCATCTTGAAGGAAGGCTAGGTTAAATCAAACCCTAAAAGTATCTTGAAATTAGGGCGCACCTTCTGGAAGCTTCTAGAGGGTCTTCTCAAAAAGTTATAAAAGAAAGCCTTGGGTCTTCATTTTGGTATCTTTTATCTACAATAATGTTACTCTGCCGGAATGGTATTGGATCACTTCGAGGAATGAAGGCCTCTTAGCTTGGCTCTTCTTCTTGCTTGAAAGACAGCAACTAGTTGAGAGGTTTGAGTGTTATGGATTTGTCTTTTCAGTTATAGTTGGTTTCCTATCCTTTGTAGTTGAGTTTTATCATTTTCTGTCAATTCCAGAGTTGCTGGTCATGACTGCTGAATGTATGTTTCTGCTCACAAGTCTCAAATCATAAACATTCTTGTTCTGGGTATTGTCTCATTGTGTTTCCCTGTTGGAGGCGCCCCTTCATGAATATTTGCAGATTTTAATATGAAGTTTCTGATTTTATAAAGCAAATTCGTCATTCCTTGAAGGCCGTACTTTCTAGAGTGCCTTGGGATTCGTGTCAGCAATTAATAACCACTTTTAGTTGCCATTTCTTATTACTAAACTAGGCGCCATCATTTTGAAGGTCTATTGCATCAAACTTGAAGTCATTTGGGTCAGTTTTGAGTGATATATGAGCAATTTAGTGGGTTACAGGCATGCTGGTTTTGTATTTCTGATTTCTGGACTGTCACATCAGATTTATTACAGTCAAGTTTTGTGTGGGATTTAAGAGTGGTTTCTTGATTGCATTTTGGTCTCATCATTCATAGTAAAACTTTGCAACAGATTTGAGATCATTTGGGTGAGAAATGAGAGAGTTATGAGCATTTTGACAAGGATCTGTGTTGCTGGTTATATATTTTAAGGTGCAGGTCTGTCATAATCAGATTTGAGAAATCTGCATTCTCCTTCTTGGATTGGTGTTAGGAAATCATTAAAGGCTTTGTAAAAGATTCCTTCTTGTTGCAGCAATTTGAAGAGCTCTAATACTTGATCTTGCAGGCATTTAAATATTCATTGTAAGCTGAGCAGTAGTACTGTCAGCATTTCTCTCAGTCTTACTTTACATTCTGTATACGCAATTGTATTTCTTTATATCTCCGTCATATGGTAGCTCCCATTCCGTCTCGGGTTGGAAAGCACATTCTTGATGTCGAGTACTTCAGCATTCTTGCTTATTTCCCTTAATAGCATTGTAATTCTTAGCACTCCACCATATGGTCGCCTCCTTTCCATATTGGATTGGGTAACACATGCTTGGTGTTGAGTTTGTTTTCAGTACTTGTAGCGTAGAAGATCCTCTGAGCATATGTTCGTCCTTCGCAGACACATTCTTGGTTAGAGTTACCTTCAGTTGCATTTTGTTTAAGGCACTGATGATCCTCTTGCCATATGACAGCCCCTCTCTTGTTGAGATTGAGTGTGCATTCTTGGCAACGAGTTATTTGTAATCTGCTGGTTTGAATTATCTAACCCTAACTGGTGCTCTCTGCATTGTTGTGTACTTGGCAAAAATTGAAAAAATTTGGCTCAGAATATTTCATACTCCTTGTATTCACCACGACCCACATTGCTCGACAACTTGTTCTTTTTTTGTTTTAACCATCTCTCTGCCATCTTACTTTCACACTTGTCCATATCAACATTGAATGCTCGCTCACACTACTCCATGGAAATGACTAGACTGTTCGGGTGTTGAGGAATACCAAAACATCTCTCGACATCCAGGGGTTTGAGACTGCATATGACTCGTCCATCTACTGACTATATCTCGTGAGAAGCAGAATTGTAATGCTTAACACAAGACATTACAAACTCTATGCAATGAACTAAGATAGGTATAGAAGCAGCCTTAAGCAACCCGGATTGCTGAATGTTTTGAAGTATCGAATCTTTTATCTTGATTGGATCCAAGACTGCTTCTGGAAGTACCTTATGTAGATTAGTATCAACTGTCTCAATGAAGTCATGAGTCAAGATCGTTTTGGTCTTGAATTCGAGCTAAGTGTATTGCATTTTGAAAACTCGCTTGTTGATTGTGAACATGGCTATATTCTGACAATTTTTTTGGAAAGCTAAAAATAACCTACTGAGGCTAAAAATAGCCTATCGAAGAGCAATTTTCACGAAAAATTCTGAGATATGGGTTTTGTCCAGAAAAAGATTCTAAGACAAACCAGAATGTCATATTTGCAAAAATTTGACTTCTACTCAACCATGCAGAGGAATTTCAGTTAAGAAAATCAGAGCCTCGAGAATTGATGCTCTGGAACAAATTTTCCTAAAAAATTCTAGCACATGGGTTTTCCTGAGGAAGCTATGTTGAATCAACCCAAATGATTTGTTTTGTCAAAAGTCACCAATACTTCAAACATGCGAATGAATTTAAGACGAGAGAATAGAAGAAATTGAGAAGAAGAAAGACGTTTTTTTGATGTTTTCTTCTGCCAAATTCGCCACTTGGTCTTGAAATTTGCTAATAAATCTGGACTTGTACCTGCAAAAGAATATTCTTGATGTCTTCACTAATGATTGCTGTCACCAATACTTCAAACATGCGAATGAATTTAAGACGAGAGAATAGAAGAAATTGAGAAGAAGAAAGACGTTTTTTTGATGTTTTCTTCTGCCAAATTCGCCACTTGGTCTTGAAATTTGCTAATAAATCTGGACTTGTACCTGCAAAAGAATATTCTTGATGTCTTCACTAATGATTGCTTATGAAAATTCGCCCGACTCTGGAAGGAATTCGCCTCTACTCAAGCTGGATGAATGAGAAATGGCACCATAATTGAATAAATAGAATAAAATCGCACCATAAAAGCATGACTGCAAGATTTAAAACCCTGACTTTGAAAAGAACTGTCTGATTGGACCCCCTCCAGTTCAACTGAGACTGACTCAGAGTCCCGGATTACAAAATAATATTAAAATATTCAATCTTACTTCTCAACATGCAATTTTACAATTTAATATTAAAAAAGGCACCAATAATAAATTATTGAAGAAAGTTGCCCATTTTAATGTTTGCATGCAAAAAGTCGAATTTAATATTATTTTTGAGAAATTAGCAACAATCTCAGCATCTGGATTCCGAAAAGTCAAAAATTAACTCTCCAGGCATCCATTTGCAAAAGTTATGAGATTTTTCACTAACTTCCTACTCTATAGCTCACTAAAAGTTACAGTTGCCCCTGTTCAGCTCTGATTTCTGGGTGACTGAGTGAGGCTGTGACTGAGCTGAGATATCCATCACGAAGCCGTTAGAGCAAGGATGAACTATCTGCTAGCAACTGCAACTGCTAAAATCAACATTTGACACCTCAAAAAATTAGGCGCCTTTGATTAAATTGATGCAAGGTCTCCAGACAACCATTTCTCCGTTTTAACATCTGACGCTTCAAACTGCCATTACCGGTGAACAATGAACCCTAATGACTGGATGATAGGTTCATTACGTGACTGGAAGAATTCTGCATCCAACGACTGTATGTAAGGCATCTGAAAGATGCATTAGGAACTCCAAAAGCAAGGGCACCCCTAGCCTGTGAAGGTGCAATCACCATTTTAACAAAAGTGTAACTTTCATCCAGACACCATACTTTGTCCCCTGACACCGGGAGTTGGAGTGCTCTGATTCGCACTTCGACGATCTCTCTGCGTAGCTAGATCAACTTACAAGAGATGTCTCTGGAGACGACAAAGCAAGAAAACTGCTTCTAAGACCTCAAAAAGAAGGGCGCCTTTTCCAAAGGGATGTGTATTTTCCATACTTAAACCATTTTCTGGCTGTCTGATTTCTTCAGCACTCTACATTGACCCCTCATATACGGGCGTTTGACAAATCCTAGAGGATGGCTGGACTCGTTGGATAGCTGGAGTAATTGCGCACAAGTCTCGTGAAGACTGTGATTGCTAAAAACCCCATATGGCAGGCCTAAAGGTTGGCCGCCCCTAGCCTACAGAGGTACAAGTTTGTATTTCAACATTTCTCCACCCTCTGATTTACATGCCCAGTAGAACCTCTGCCATGACCACTCAGAATGTCGGATCATCTCGCGAACTGGTGCGTTGCGAAGCTTAACTGAGTTAGAAAAGATATCTGGAAGATAGAATTTGCAAATTCATTCATCTGAGGGGTCAAATTCAAGGGCGCCCCTAGGCTACAGGGGTGCAGAAACTGAAAACTTGACAGCCTCTGTGACATGCAACCTCCTTGTACCTTCAACTTCTGAGGTCAATTGTCGAAATTCTGCACTTCAGATGACTTTGCTTGATAGCTCGTCGGAAACCTGGACTAATTCTGAAGAGATTGAACATATCTACAAGCACATGCAACAAGATCTGAGCCTTCAAAAAGAAAGGCGCCCCTGGGCTACAAGGGGGTAGATCTACTTTCTGCAAAATGTCTTCATCTGTTTTTGTCTCCGTAAACACTTTTTTGGTCACTGAATTGACCTTGTAGGGGTATAAAATTGTCGTGAAGCACTTCTCCATCATAACATGCCCTGCTTTGAGTCCCAGGTTCAAGTTTTGACCTCCAGGTATTGACCAATTGTTGCTTATGACTGACATGACAGTGACCAAAGTCCATACTTGACTTGCCCAAAAACTGTATTTTGATATCATTTTAACAAGGTTTAGACTCTTTTAAGCAAAATACCTTAATGAAGCAAAAAATTTGGTTTGGGTACAACAGTACTAAGAGGGGGAAGAAGAGGATGTGGGTTGCATTTGGTTGTTTATGACATGCCGTTTTCAAAGTTAAACAATTATTATATATATTTTTATAGTTAGTAATATGATCCTGTAGAAACCCTAGGTTTCCCTCTGACACTGCTCTGACTGATATTTTTAAGTTTTCTGACGTTTTTGAAGTTTTGTGATTTTTTTGTGTTTTCAATGCATTTAATGAACAGTACGGCTTGTACAGAAAATTGAAATAAATTCAATAGAAATTCTAAATCTTCTATTTGCTTGAGAAATGCAATAAGAAATGAAGGCGTTTTCTTTATTCATCAAATGATCTCCATATGACAATGATTCGCTAACATGCAAAGATTAAACAATGATTTTTTTATTGTGAAAATAACCTGTTTTCTGCTGGTACGGCTGAAGGTACAAATGGTACGGCAGAAATTAATAACTCTCTTCTCCAGCTATTTGATGATTGCAAAAGACTCCAGCAAGGTAGGCGCCACTATTGATGCAACTGAGAAGCAGGTATGAAAGGCGTTCCCCTCAAGATGAGCTAACACGTGTTTCTGTGGTGGTACGGCCTGACAGAAGTACGGCCTGTCAGATCTGCAGTTACTTTTGTACGGCCTTCAACAAAATCAATGTATAATCCTCTGGAATGGTGCGCCAACATAAGCAAACACTGTCTGGATGCAAATACTGAAGAATCTCAGATGAAAGACAAACTCTGAAAGCTCTGTAGTTTACTCTGAATGAGAAAACCTCTGTAGGCAATAGATCAAGTGATATTGCACACTCTCTGAATTGCTTTCCGTTGGAGATGGCTCGTTCCCCAAGGCAATCGAACACGAAACCCTAAAGTCTCAGGCTCAAACCAAAATTGATCAGTTTCAAACTCAATAATTTCATAATGCACAATTTCCAATGCAAAACCCTTTATCTTTCTCAAAAGTGCGATTTCCACCATAATAGGGTTTCATTAAAATATTCATGTTTTAATATTTTAATATTTCAATAGTCCTCAGCTGAATATTTTAAATTAAATCAAATGTCAAACTGGCCCCCTTTTTAATGATGGCGCACCCCTCAAGGCAATCACTTAAGCTATAATTAAAAATTATAACTTTATATTATAAACGTTAATTAATTAATATTTAATCAATACGATCAAATATTAATATCTTCCTCGTTTCTAACCCGATGACTGATCCGTCTGATGCTGACGAACTCTGAAGTGATTCCTGATGCCACAGCCATACTGCTAAAAATAGCAGTGGTCCCACACTGCCTGCCAGGAACTGCTAAAAATAGCAATTCTGCAAATAGTCTTCGATTGAGCCAGAACGAAAGACAACTGATCAATCCCTGCTGACTGAAGCTGAGCCAAGCTCCGAAGTGACCCTCTATCCAGTCTATCGGCCTACGAGGGTCGTGTGATAGGCCAATCCTGTCCTCCGAGAGATGTCACTGAGAAGGGGACATGACAGATCCAATGTTTTGTTTGACTTTGAAGCTTTGAAATTTCAAAATTTGAGCATTTGAGGGTCATGACAAATTGACGATCAAAATGGACTTATGTTTTCTCTCAATGCATTAATTTCTCTCTTCTTTTTATAAATGTAATTATGTCTCTATTTCTTTTCTTTTTTTTTGGCCAAGTCTGGAGTTTGAGTCAAAATTTTGGGCTTCCAAGTCCATATCTAGTCAGAAGTTTTTCGACTATGATTCAAGGTTGTCTTATCATGATGAGAATTTGGAAAGGCTAGAAAGAAATCTATTCACTTGAGAGTTTCATCAGCATAATAACGAATATATGTGGTATGAAAGATGCACAAACATTTTTATGCAAAAAGAACTTCCTCTTCCACTGTGTTGCAACTTAATATTAACCAACCCTAATTTTAATGAGCTCAAAAGCTTCCTTGATTTTAATGGGAAGTTGAAACAGCAGAGCTGATAGACATTAAAGCGGGTAAAAACTGTAGCAAAAAATTGAAAAAAAAAAAGATTAAATGGCATCTCTTTACTAGCATGAGTGAAGGTCATAAAACTGGCAGATCTACATAGTTACAAAAGAAATTTTAACAAATATCTGAATTTTTCAACTGACCTGAGGAGTTTCGTGAGCCAAGAAGTCATCAATTGCTTTTTTGAAAGCATTATCACGAATATAGTGGCAGCTATATGTTGTCACAGGCATGTAACCACGCTGAATTTTGTGTTCTCCCTGTGCTCCAGCTTCAACATTACTTAGATTCCATTCAATGGCTGCTTCAATTGCCTATTACACACCTTAAATGTTGTATTCAATACAAGTATAGAATTCAGTGACAGGAAAGGGAAAATTTCAAAATTAAACATAAAGGAGTTACAAAAACTGCAGCTAGCAAAAAACATATCAATGAGCAAGAGACTCTATTGATCATATGCTTTCTAGTCTTACAATTCCCATGCCTAAATGCTGTTTAAAAATATTAATTCATTTTAAGTTTGTAATTACATTTCCATTATGTGACAAAACTGTCTTCACAGTAAAACTTAATTTTTATTTATTTAGGATTATCATCAAGTAGGATGTAAAGATTGGAGTTCACTTGAACAGTACTCAGCATTAAGTAACCACATAAGTTACTCAGCACCATTCCATGCAAGTTCACGATGAAATCAACGTTTGAAAAACTATCAAGCTTAAGACCAAATAATGTCAGTGCCAGAACTGAACCTTATAATTTTTTTGATAGTTGTTCACTATTAAAAATCTACACTACCAAAGAACAATAATTGCAATAGTAACAAGAGTAGTTTCACAACATAAAGATTATAGAAATGATCAAAGATTTATATATAGACAATGTTCAATATAAAACTGCTTGAAAAAAAGAGGATTTGAAACACAATGCCCCTACACTGACGTAGGCCTTGCTATTTGAATAACAAAACTTATAGCTGTTGGTTACCATAACTGCCAACGCCTGGACCTAAATTTGTTACATCACCACATAATGCTGACAAGGATTAACATAATAACATCAGCTTATAAAAATAATACATTTATTTATTTTCATGGTCTACATTAACCCCCTTGTTAGACAAGCCAAAGTCCCTTCCAACAGTAATAACAACAAAAACAACATTTAAAGCAAGAGAAGGGGTCAAGAAGAAGTCATTCCTGGAGGTAATGAAGCTTCCAATGGGTGGTGATACTGAAGAGGCTTCCCTTTCTTCCTTTAGCTGTTTCAATTCTGAATGAAAGGCAAAAAATCTCAGATGTTCTTTATTGCAGGTGCTTTTCTGCCACAAGTACTCATTAATGCGAAAACTTCCCCATCCATGTAGCTTCTTGAACATTGTCCTTTGCTTGCACAACCTCCTGCTTAGCTACCATTAATTTTCCTTTGTACTCAGCAACCTTCTTTGCCTGTGTTCGTGTGAAATGAGTTTATTCCCCAAATTGTTCCTGAAAATGGGTCTATTGGTCTTCTAGCTTCTAGCTCACTCCGCAATGCTGCGATGGGGACTAGTAATTGTCTGAGCTCCTCAAGTGAAGAAGTAATAGTCTATTTTTTTGTCAACTCAACTGTGTGTCCACCTCCATCTTCATCAGCTTATTTGTCCAGCTCTTCTAACTCATCTTCCTCTAAAGTGGCTACCTCCACAACATAATTCCTCTTTTTGGTCATTGTACAAACTTACTAGATTTTTCAACATAATAACGTGGTGTCTCCATCTGAATATTGCCAACTAACTCAAATCATATGCATCATTTAGAATGAATTCTGCCTCCACAACCAAGTGAGTACAATGAGTCCAAGAACAAATCAATAGCATGTTGTGTGATATAAAAGCCTTTATATGACAAGGAGAGGAACTCATAAATCTTGGTAAACAAAAGCTTGCCCCAATTTGAGCATGTAGTTAATCATCCACACAACAATGTCAATTGCTCATGTGGCAACCACCAACTAACATTGGATCACATTCAAGTAAAATCATCATTTCTCTCACATTAGGTATTCTTTCTCAATGCCCCTCTGCCCTTTGGCCATTTGCACCAACTCATTGCAATCAAATCTACACAGTATAAATGCTTCACAACATGATCTTTTTGTGTCTCCATAACCTAGATGCTCCCTATCAATTTTCCAACCGCCAACCCATGTTAAGGCACACCAAATAATTGTGTGAAATCTTTTGTGGTGTATGCGATTTTGATTTCCTTGCCCTTGTACTTGACAAATGAACATTGCTCGTCTTAATGGTAACTTGAGACCATTCTAACCACATAAGGTTCAAACTCTTGAGCACAAATATATGGCGTCTAGAGAATATTATCCACCCCAACCTCTTCCCAACACCACCTTCAACTCATGGTCCTCAAGCTTAGTGGCCCCCCATGTGTGAGACTTTGTCGCCAGAAGGCTTTCCCAATTGAGCTTCTCTAATGTGGGAAACCTCTCAGCTTTGTTCTTAAGCAAGGGTAAACCCACCCTTTTTGTGCCTTTTATCACTGCATGCTTGGAGTTACTACCTAGCATCAAAGAAGTTTATACCATCCTTGGTACTACAATAGGGTTTTGCTTCAAAATTGTTTGTCCTTCCCTAGCAATACCATATTTCAAATGTCATGTTCAAGAACTTTTTCAAAAAATATAGCTGCACATTCAACAATGGCATGCTCAAACTTGGAAGAGTTTTAATCTTTAGCCATTTCAATTCCAACAAAACCAGAATCTTGAATTACAAAATACCTACTAAACCCTCTTTGCTATAGAATTTTGGATAAGACATTTTGTCCTTGTATCCTTGACATCTCTCCAAAACTTAATAGATAAGTCTCCTCTACCAATTCTATACTTGTCTATGGAAGCAAAAATCTATACTTATTTAGTACATTGTCTTATTATGGCACTTTGTTGTGCAATAACCAACTAGTTGCTTCATATAAATGAACAATTGCATTCATTTAATTGTCTACACATAGGGTCACAAGGTCTACAGCATAAAAGAGCATAGGGTTCAATGAAAGCCATATCGTATAATCATAGCAAGATATGAACTCAATTATATAACAACAAACACAAGTCATACAATTCCAATTTTAATGAAATAGTGTATTGCACAATTCATACAGATCCAATGGTTGTCTAGCAGCATACAAAAGGGGTGTGAAAGCAATGAGGAAGTCGAGCATATACCCAAAAAATAGGGAGTGTGTACATTAGGGTTTCCATATCGTGCAATTGATGTGCAACATCGATGGGTTGTATGGTCAATTAAGCATCATTGTCAAGGCATATGGCATACAGCAGCAACAATCGACCATAAAATAGGGGCAACAATTGACTGCATAGTAGGAGGCGAAATAATCTATACAACAAAAATTTTCGGCAAGTGTTCATACTAGATATAAGTGTTCAATAGGAAGTGAGCATGTGGATGGGATCTCAAAACAATATAAATAAACTTTTTCACTTTGAATCACATTTATTTTCCTCCTTCATTTTTTGTTTTTTTACTTACTCTTCAAAAGATTACCATACCTTTATCTTCCTCATCGATAGGCCCCTCCGACACGTTATGACATGCACCGAGAAGTTCCTTGTTAATTGTGTTTATAAGTTTTTCCTATTGTAGGAACCCCTGTTTCCCCCTGATACGGAATCTGACTGAAGTTTGATGTCTTTCTGATGTTTTTAGGTTTTTTTGCAAATTTTTGTGTTTTTTGATGCAAAGATGAAAGGTACAATTTTGACAATAAATGGAAATAAATTTACTAAAAATCAAATGGCTCTGGAAATGCAACAATATCAATGCCAGTATCCTTTATTTCAACTTCTCTATGGATTACAATGATACCCAGATGAATACAATGAATTAAATGAAGAATTTTCAAAGTTTTAAAAACCTGGAGATTGCTGCAGCAGAGGTACAGAAATGTACGGCTGTGGTAAAGGATGGACTTTTCCCTCTGAAAGATGGTCTCTGGTGGTTCTCAGATAGTAGGCGCCTCCTCTGATGCAGGTTAGAAACCCCAACCAAAGGCGTCCCTTTTTTTAATGATGAGTACGGCTCTTCAAGAGGTACGGCCTGCTGGTAAAGTACGGCCTGTCAGGGCTGCAATTAATACTTGTACGGCTTCAACCAAATCAATGTATAATCCTCTGGAAATGGTGCGCCAAGGTGAGGAAACCCGGTCTGGACACAAACACTAAAGAATCTCTGACAAATACCAATCTCTGAAAGCTCTGTAGTTTTCTCTGAATAAGAAAACCTCTGTAGGCAATAAATCAAGTGATATTGCACACTCTCTAAATTGCTTCCCGCTGGAGATGGCTCGTTCTCCAAGGAATCGAACGTGAAACCCTAAGTCTCAGGCTCAGACCAAAATTGATCAATATCAAAAACTCAATAATCTCATAAAATGGCTCACTTCCCAATGCAAAAACCTCAAATACACTCAAAAGTGCGATTTGCTTGAAAATAGGGTTTTAATGAAATATTCATATTTTAATATTCTCAATTCTCCATAGTTCTCCACTGAATATTTAAATAATATTTAAATGTCAAACTGGCCCCCTTTTCATGATGGCGCACCCCTCAAGGAATAAACACTTAAGTTATAATATTAAATTATAACTTTATATTATAAACGTTAATTAATTAATATTTAAGCAATACGATCAAATATTAATATCTCCCTC
>VDFB02006405.1:0-25603 GCA_007258455.2 Sequoia sempervirens
GCTATTACCTTCACATTTTTGGTTTTGAATGCTGACCGTAGATCTCCTGATGAAGTGGTATACCAGACGACTCAGATTGAGTCAAACCAGTTTGAAAATCTATCACTATCACTCACTAATTCATTAGCCAATGAAAACATGCCAGTTGGAAGCCACATCATTCCTTCCCATGGGCTCCACTCCTTCCTATGATTAGATGAAGCAATCCATGTGTCATTCAATCGTAGACCTGCTGGAGTCTCACAGAAAATATTATTTTAATCTTGTGAGTTGTGAGATGAATGGTTGAGATTTAATCTCGACAATGCATAATGATCATCAATCTCAAAACCATCGAATGTTAGGTATTTGAATGTAGACTAGGCCCCACATTAGTGTGTACACACATCAAGCAATGACAGACCTCGCAACATCTTGAAAACCATTATTTTAATACTGTGAGGTATGCGAGCAATGGCTAGGATTTGATCTCTAGATCCAAAAGGTGATATTTTTGTAGATGCAAACAAAGTTATTCATAAAATGGGGACCTGAATAGGTTGACAGGATTATGACCCTCAAGGTGAAAATGACTTAAAACATAAGTCCTTTTCCATAAAATATTTTGCTCAACTTTGGGAAAATTTAAATCAACAAAAAGCACGGGGATACAGATAGACCTAGCCAAAGGGGTTGGTGATAATATATGTTTAGTGGCTTAAGTGGTGACTTAAGTGACCCACAATCAACTGTAGCAAGTCAACACATAATTAAAATTCCAAATGGTTTATGATAAAAAGCTATAAGGTGAGGGTTTTTAGACCACACCCTTAACCCATCTTTGGGCACAATGGCTCACAATCATGATCAAAACCAGGACTTGCTCAAAATTTTACAAAAATTTTGGAAGCTCCATCATGATCAATAGTTTGTGGTTGAGGCTACGAGATCCAATGGTTATTGCTCGATATCACACATCATTGAAAGTGTTTAAGAACTATTTTGTAATTCAATGATACACGATGACTAGTTCTCGTACATCGCTAAAAGCAAGTTGATATTTGTTTTAATTTCAGTGATATGCAATGAAGAAATTCAACAATCATGATCAAGTAGATTGGACGATTTCTGCATGCACCTTTGAGTTTGTGGTGGGTCCCGATCAAGACCCGTGTGGTTAGCGGAGAATGGTGGTGATTGAAAGTTGAAGATCCAACAGTTATCACACAATGTGGAAAGCATTTGAAAATTGGTCTATAGTTTAGTGATACATGATAAAGGATAGTACCTTGGTGAGACCAGTGACACGTGGCATCATAATACCCGATCACTTCACATTGCTATTGTGAAGTGAGGCGATAAGATGATTTGAGTGATATATGAAGTATGGATGAGATTGAAAGTTGAACATCCAATAGATGAGATTGCATCATAGGGTCATAGTTCATTGTGGTTATATGTGTAGACACTAAAAAATGTCCTAAATGTTATCATGCATGCAAAATAGATTTATTAACACAATTTCCTCTTTAAATCTATCTTCTTTTCACTTAATTAATTGGATTAGCCTAGCTAATTAATTAATTGCATTATTTTCATCCATTAACCTAATTAATTTAATCAGGCCAATTCATCCTTTTTCATGCTAACATTTCATCTCATTAAATTAAATAAATCAAAATATTTAATTTAATTCCCTAAGTTATTTAAGTAAATATCATCTCTCTCTTCTCCCCATTTATTAAACCATTTAATTTAATAAATATCACCTTATTCTTTCAAATCCCCTAATTACATGATTAAATCAATTAAACTAACTTTCCTTTATGCAATGGGAATATTCCCATGGAATATTCCTTATCCCCCTTTTTGAACAATTAATGCTTTGTTTTAATTTACAAATTTCCTTTCTCCTCACCAATTAGAATATTCGAAAAGAATATTCTTATTCCTCCATCATTTGAAGAAGGGATACTTTCACCTAGCTTCTCAAGAGCAAGTTTTAACCTTTAACCTATGTGAGTAGGTCAAAATTGTGTTTGTTTGAGGAAAGTGTGAACCCTTGATTAAAATATCATCATGCATTCTCATTCATTGATGAGAATCCATGATCCATGCCTCTCATCTCTTTCATCTTGGACCATTGATTAATATTTTCCATCTCAACCCTCCATTTCTCATTTGCTTTCCTATAAATAGGTCACTATTTGGAGACAAATGGATCCATCTTTTTTAGAGAAAACTCATGCTATTGAATCTAATCCACCTTTTTCAGAGAAAACTCATGCTATTCAATCTCATCCATCTTTTTCAAAGAAAACTCATGATGTTGAATCTCATCCATCTTTCTATTACAAACTTATGTTGTTGAACTCACATACACTCAAACTCATATTTCACTCACTTTTACCCTATTTTAATTAATATTAGTTGTATAATAGCTTAGAGAATCCATTAATGGTTTCCATGCATCCATCTTAGTTTGTATATGAATTAGGGTTTCCATCTTTTAGAATATATTTATCTTAGATTAGCTTAGAAAAAGCATAATTAGTTCATTTTTAGCATAAAATCATGGTAACATACCTTGCATCATGTTCATTTTTATCATAAACTAGCTTTTCATTCATCAATCACAATGGTTTCATTGATTCTTTCCATAGAATCAACTGAAATAGGCTCACTAATCATGGTATTGGGAAAGGGTTGTTGTCCCACATCAACACGACACCAATTCCACAACGGGATAAGTTTCAAATGGATTAGAGTAGATGTTTGAAAAGATTTCATAATTTAGTATGTTAGGTTTTGATAAATTTTTAGTTTGAATTTCATTTGAATGATCTTGTTGAGATTCGAGTACTAGTGGCTCCGTTATGCTTTGATTCTTCATGGGTCAAGCATAATTTAGCCAATATTGATATCCCTAGTCACATTTGGCACTAGAAGGAGGGAAAACCATCAATTAATCAAATTTTTAGCTTAAAATCCATTCATTTAACTTTTTGTGGGATACAACGATGCCCAAATCACAAAAAATGATGCACTTTCAAGATAATTTCCATATAGTGATGCTATCTCAATTTAAAACACTAATGTTGATTAAATTCACTAGCATGGATTTACATCTAGTGACATTGATTTAATATAGAGGTATTGAGAACTGCAAATAGTGATGCTCGAAGTTCAAACAATGACACCCAAAAATGGACTAAAGGGATGCTCGATCAAATTGTGATGCTATTGTGCTCTCTATTTCTATTGTAGAGCAATGCCTAGATATCAAATCGTGACACTATTGTGTGCAACAATGCCCAACTCTTTTAAGAAGTTTAAAAATCATTTTTAGCATGTGCTTTAATTTTTTGACATTATCTAAATGCTAATGTCACTGAATTCTCATTTTTTTCTTTTTAGACTAATTGGTTTTGCATATTTGGATAAAAACGAGGAAAAAAAATTACCCCAACTTGTTGGGGTCATCACTTTCTACTTGTTGCTCGGAATTCAAATTTGTTTGCACCATTGGAAAGCTCTCCAAGATTACTAATTCAATCCCTAAAAATATAGTGCCTTTGGTAAACAATTTTTAGGGACCAATGGAAGTTTTGACCCAAAATTTCGCTTCTAAGGCCTCCAAAAATGTGGTTTACTACAACATCGAAAAATCAAAAAAATTGAAAATTTTAATTTTCAAATTTTCTTGGTTTTATTTATTGTAATAGTGTTTTGACACTTGTGGGGAAATTATAATCCATCATATATGATGCTTTGGTTTATGTTTTAAGACCACTAAATTTCCATTAGGTTTTAAAACTTACAATCTTGGGACCAACTAGCTTTCAATTGGGCCCAAAATTCATTTTCAAAGTTGGTTAAAACTAAACCCTCACATCATTATTTTAATTTGGGTATAAAATTGAACAAGGAAACTTAACATTTCATTTGGTGCTTAAAATGAACTCATCACTGCTTTCAAGGGTTAAAATTTACAACTGTTTGCTATGTCTTGTGATTTACAATGTTGTTAGTGGATGCATATGCAATTCTATTGTTCCATTTAGCAATCTTGATAAGTAGAAACATTCTTCAACAGTTTGCAAAATCACCTACATCTTTCATTTTGGATTAAAATTGAAGCCCCTTTGTGAGTGTAGTGTGCGTTCTCTCTTTGTTCATGCAAGCAAAGATGATTGAACTATAGATGTACTTCCTTGCTATTGTTTACATTTAGAGGGCCTACCTTGGTGGGAAACATTACTCACCCCAAGGGAATGACCCAAGGGGTAAATAGCTAAATCCAATCTCTTCCAAACCGTGATATAAATGTGTGGCTGCAATGAAAATTGTGATCAACGGGAAGTGGTACATGATAGCTCTCCCCCAGTATCTTTATGATGCATAAAGCCCTTTTTCTAAGGGTTTGGAGACCTTTTGAGGTATTTTATCATTGCACCCCCTGAATTGGAAATCCTTATTATGAACCCTTGTTTAGAAGCCAAAAATCCTTAATATTTGTTGGTGCAAGAATGGTCGTTCTGAAGCCGCCCCACATTTGTACTATTCAATTGTAGAAACAAAAAAATTCCTTTTAATCTCTAGATTTTAAGGATTTTGAGATTTGGTGGTCCCAAGAAGTATGTTTTGTGGAGGGGATCCAATGTCGCCAAATCTCTAAGTGTTCACATTGTTTAGTGTTTAGAGAAATCTAAGTGGGGACCCAACAAATATAGCCATTTCAATGCTAGGGTTGTAATGATTGTTAGTCAGTTTGATACATTGCTTGGTTCCAAAATGATATAAAAACAAACATTCACTATATTTTTCAAAAATTTCAAACACTTTGGTCTAAATATGGAGATCTCTTAAAATTAGCATTGATATTACTGCTTGCCCTAAATATTTTATCCTTAGATATTTCTAAGTATCTTGACTTAATCTCAAGCCATATTTTCCAATGAAAACATAGGAAATTATGGCTTCAACCTCATGATTTTCATAAAATGTTCATTATGAAAGTTATGATGTTTTTGACATAAACGTTTAGTTTGAAAACATAACCAAGACAAGTGTTTGTGGTAAAAATAACTTCATTAATCCAAGATTAAATAAAATGAACACTCCACATTGATGTATGTTCAAACTTTGACTCCCCCAAAACAAGAAAATTGAGACAAAGAAAAGATTGCAAAATATTGAGTCCAAATTCTACTATCCAAATCATTTAGTTGCATTATCCGAAGTCATTGAGTTTTATTGTCAAAATCATTGGGTCCTATTTCCAAAATCATTTGAGTCCTATTTTACCAAAATCAATGATTTCTTAGGGTTTCATCACTTTAGAGGTCTATCATGTTTCTCACTACCTTGGTCTTGTCAAATACAGGCTCACTTTAGGTTAGCATTGGGTCAAATATTTCATCCATCCTTCATCATATTTCATCCTTCACTTCACCAAACTTTGTAAAAAAATTGAATACACCAAATAATTTTTGACTTGGAAATCAATCAAACCCCAAACCCTAACTTGTCTACTTTGTATGTGAAATGTATCCTTTTCCATGCATTGGAGTAAGTTATTTATCATATTGGAACTAGTTTATCTTGAAGGTCACGAGTCTACCCTAAATATTTCCAAGTTCATAAACATCCTTTATCCTAACATAAAACAATAAAATTCAAGTCAAAAGTGTTGTACCAAAATATTTGCAAATACCACTTCCCACATCATCCATCTTTTCATCCCTCATTATCATCATTACTCCCAAAAAAAAATTAGAGTGTTCCTTCCACCTAGATTTGAGTCAACTAGAGAGTTAAAACATCATAAATCCCAACACACCTTATGCACAATAATTGATACAAGGCTTGAATTCATCTATGATTCAACCAACTCCATCCCTTGTGCCAAGTCAACCCTTAACATCTGTGGACATGAAAAATGTATCCCTTTTTTCTTGCTTAATTTGGGATTAATTAATGACAAATTAGACTTAATGAGGCCTTGATTTGGTGTTGTGAGGTGTTTTACATGTCCACATTAGGTCTTGGACCTTTGGAAATAGAATAAATTGCATTTAGCAATGTCTTGCAAAAGTGTTGTAAAGTGTTGTAAAATACTTTCACACTTTTTTAGAATGATGGACCTATTCTTCCCTTAATTCAATATTATAAAATGTATTTAATTACATTATCACATCAATCTAGAAGGCTTGTAAAATAAATGTAGTGTTAATCTAGTGTTGTAATGTGTCTTACACATTCACATTAGATGTTGTGCATTTATATGCTATGTGGGCCTCATTTTAATGTTGTAAAGTGTATTTAATCACAATTTCACATTGAAAATTGTGTCCCTAGCCATAATTACCCTTTATATCATCATTAATAGGCCCCTATGACCCCATATTGTGTATCTTGACCCATAATTTGATTAAATAACTAACTAGCACAATCTAGAAGCCTAATTTCTTATTTCCTAACATTCCAATTGGAAAAAGAGCCCATACGGAAACCAATCACCATTAGGGGTGAATGATTCCCATCTAGGTGGGCCCCATTTTCCCTTCATGGTGAATGAGTCCCATTTGAGCTACTTTCAAGGTTTGAGTGGGAAAAAATAGGTTTTACGTTTAATTTTCCACCATGTCGGTCTTAAGTATCAAATTAATAGGAAAATTAGATGGATTTCCTATAAATACAAGTATCTAAACCATAATTCATAAGAACTTTAACTCATCATTTTTCTTCCACCTCAAGTCAAGCAAGCTAGGGTTTTAACATTCCAAGTCATTCAAGATCATTTTTTGGACATTCAAGTGAAGATTCTTCATCTATTGCTGTAGAAATTCAAGATCAATCATCATTGAAAGTCTCTAACTCCATTGTTTCATGCTTCATTACATCATTTCTTCATTTTGGTTTAACTACCTAAAAAGGGGTTTGACCAAGGCAAACCCCCATGGCCTAACATTCAACATTTTTCTTTCTCTTCTTGTGTGTTTGTAGATTTATGTATATTGATGACTTGGAAATCATTGAAGAATAGGTTGAAGAATTATTGGAGTCATCTTCTTCCTTTCAAGGTCAAAATATCAATAAAAAGTCACTTTCAGTGCAAAAAATTAGAGTTTTAGAGGCAAACACCTGTCAAGAACTGAAGTGCAAATCAAAGGCTTCTATTTCCACTTTTGAATTCTTAGAAATTTAGAAGTGGAATCATTCACCATTAGTGGTGAATGAGTCCCACTACTAGGCTTGAAAAAAAAATTCTACAGTTTTGGAGACCCATTTGTTTAAAACAGGCTTTGGAATAGTTTCCCAGATTTGGGACTAATTCATCCAGAATGGCAAATGAGTCCCAGTAGGCCAACATTTTAGAAGTCATTTCCAATCTCCAACAATTTTATAAGTGCATATCTTTAGTTTCATTAATTTATGTTATTGTTTGTTTACATTTTCTAAGTTCTTGCATACATCATTGTGTTTTCAATCAACTCAGTGCATTTTCTTAGTTTTCACATAATAATCAATATCTTTCTTTAGTTTTTTTCATTTAGATAGTTTCACTTAGACATATTTCATCCATATTGGATTAATATTGATTGTTTACATTGCATTTTGGACCATCTTTCTCCTTTTAGGTGGAAACCCTAGAAGTGCTAGAAAGCCATTGGGTGCCAAAATCTTGAGTTTAGACATTGCTCATTTTGGCCTACCTCTCTCCTTTTAGGTGAAAAACCCTAGAAGTGTTTGAGATTTTTTGGTGCCAAATTTTTTTTCTTCAATTTCGTGAACCTGACTTTTGAATATCATATTTTGATTTGGAGTGCATTTACATCCTAGATTCAGCTTGCATTGACATTGCATTGAATTTTGAATTGGTTAATTTACATTCTAGGGTTTCAAAACTTGCATTAGTGAAAATCTCATTTAGCTTGCATTATTGTATATAATTTAATTGAGAATTTCTGAATTCTATATTTACATCTTAGGTCTGCATTATACAACTTTAAAATCAATTGAAAATTTTTGAAATTTAAAAAAAAAAACCCTTATTGGGACTTATTCACCCTTCTAGGCGAATCAGTCCTAGTCTAGATTTTTCACTATCTATTACAACATTAGAAACCTCATTTGTGTGCCTCCTCAGCCTCTTAGTACCATATATTATAAGTATGGAAAGTTTCAAGAACAATTTTTTTATGCATCTAGCTCAAAAACATCAATTTAGGGTAGTCATTTTTGAAATCATTTCAACTACAAGTATGATTAGATCTGAAAATGCTTACATTTCTAAAATTTTGCATCACATGGCTAAAATTACTTTTTACTTTTTCTTACACAATATTTCTATTCATAAAACTTTGCATAATTTTGATAAAAGTGTTTTTCATCCTCGCATATACATTATTTTCATTCTTCAAGCTTTGCCTATATTGGATACAAATGTTTTGCATCCTTGCATATACATTGTTTATATTGTTGAAACATTGCATGACATGGTTACAAGTGCTTTTCATTTTTGTTCACACAATGTTTGTGTCTTACATATGTAGAAATATTAAGAAAAATTTCCTATCCCCTCCTTATGAGAGTGTTTTAGTGATAGAGAATACAACCTTGGAAATTCCTAATCATCATATTTGTTCTTCTCCTCATATCTCTCCTATTGGTGACATAGATATTTTGGTAGAAGAATCAATTAATGAGAGTTTTGAGAATTCTAGTTGTTTCTCTCCTCTTACCTCTCTTAGTGGACAAGACATTCATAACCAACATAGCATAACCATAGGTAATCATCACACTAACATTTGTTCATCTCCTAGTATCTCTCCTAGTTGTGAAGAAGATACTTTGTTATTATAAAACACAATCAATGATGGTCATGAGAATCTTAGTTGTCCCCCTCCACCTAGGAAAACACTCATTGAGCAAGAAAATTCAATCGTTGATCATTCCCCTACTTGCAATGAAGTCATTATAGATGAACGAGTCCATGAATGTCAAGAACATTTGATTCATAGTTCTCCTAACAACTATCCTCCTAGGGAGAATATCATGGTGTTAGAAAATGGCTACTATAGTAATGTGTCTTCCTTGGCTCATGATAAAAAGGTGATTCTCAATTTTCATTTATTAGAGATACATCAAACCAAGACCATTGAGGTTATGAATACACAAGTATCCATTAGATCCCCCTTGATCAATGGACCTCATAATTACCCTGTGGGACATCCTAAGAACCCTCTAATTCTCTACCCACCTTCACACAAACAAAAAACTCACAACCAACCTGAACTCATTCTTTGCCCACCTTCACATAAGCCTCACACTCACAACAAAATTGAACCTATCCTTTACCCACCTCAGAATAATCTATCACAACAGCTGATTCATCATACCATTTCTTATACATATAACATTATAAACAATCTGCAACCATGTCAACCAACACAAACCTCCTTACCTTTTCTAAATTCTATATTTCCTAGTGCTCCTCGATTAAGGTAGTATGATATTGTTGAGAAACTTAAGAGCACTCCCACAAAGATATGCCTTTGGTACCTTCTTCAAAATTCACCTACCTAGCACACTATGCTTCAAATGACCTTACAAAAAAATCCTATCCCTTCTAATGTGCAACCAAATGACATAGCACCCATAATTCAAGGATTGAATGTTGACATTATTTTCCACCAAAGTGAACTCCCCCCTTTGAAAGTACAAAAAAAAATGAAGCTTTCCAAATACTATCTCAATACAAATGCATTAGGATCAAGTGAACCCTTGTTGACAATGGTTCATCCCTTAATGTGTGTAGTGTAAATATTTTGGATAGGATTCTTCTAGATTACTCAAAAATTCAACCTGATTCCTTATCCATCCATGGATTTGATAATGTAGGAAAAAAACCACTTGGTGTGATCACTTTGCCTCTTATTGTTGGGGAGGTTACATTGGATACACCAATCTATGTTATGCCTAACAATATTTCCTATAATCTCATTTTAGGCCGACCATGGATTGATGCGATGAATAGTGTGCCTTCTACTCTTCATTGCAAAATGAAATACATTTACAAAAACAAATTTCACAAAATTGAAGCTAAACCCAATCCAAATAGTTGTTTGAACACTGAGAAAAACAAAGAAAATCATTTAAACACATCAACATCAACTACACATGTGAAACCTATACAACAACAAAACAAAGAACAACACATGAAGCTATTAGATGATGATTAGGGTTCCTTAGACTTCACACCAACATTCATGGGAGATTACAAGTTCATAAACAAAGATTCAAATATAGGAAATGAAAACGCAATCATGTCAACACAAAACTTGGACAATCCTTCGAAAGCATCCACCTCAACCACTTCAGAAAAAGAAGAAAATTACACAACAACCTTTGAAGATCTTAATCATGAACAACCACCTAATCCAAAAGTAACGAAAAAGCTTTATGGACAAGGTTTCAAACTTATGAAACAACTTGGATATAGTGGAAAAGGATGTGGTGCTAATGAACAAGGTATTCGCAACCCTATTGATCCTATCACACAAAAAAAAACTCATGGTCTTGGTTATTGTCCTTTGATATAAATTGCCAAGCTTTCACTCAAAATCAACTCTCTCACACAAAATTATTCAAAGAAAACTTTAACAGTAGTGCATCCTGAATTGATAGACACTAGTGGTCTTGATTATTCTCCTTGGCCTGAAATGAAACAAAAATAGAAATCTTCGCTTAATGTCAATGTCATCTCACAAAAAACTAATGATTTTAATTCATTAGATCTTACACCCTCCTACAAAGGAGAGAACAAAATCTTGCAACCTAAAGAGTCTTGTGTAGACATGACATCTTGTACATCTAAGCAAGAGACATCTTTGTCACAAACTACAAGAGAATCTTCTACTATTGACCAAGAGGGTATCTTATCACCACTCCTCCAAGATCACTTGATATCCCTTCCCCCAAGAACTCAAAAGAAATTCTATTACAAGACTTCATTTTGTGCCTATCACAGAGTTCATAGTCATTCTACTAATCAATGTAAAGCTTTGAGTAGTAAAATCCAACATTTTGAGGAGTTTCATGTTCTTCCCTATGTGGGGGCATCTAATTCCTCTAGTTGATATTAATTTTCACTAGATACTGCACATCTTATCAATCATTTCATCTCACCCTTTTCCTACACTAAGTGGGGGCAAGGGGTTTAGTAGCCTTGTCCTCGTATGTCACTTGTCGTTGCCTCTTTTGACTAGTTGTTAACCTTTCTTGAACATATAAGAGAAATCTTGTGATGTGGAAAACATGCCTTAAGTTGGCTCGTCTGTGACATATTACCATTTTCATGACATAGCTTATTGAAAACATATGACTTGTCATAGGGCTTTCCAAGTAAGCTCTCATGTATTCTTCTTTTACTTTACAATAATTTGTCACATTCCTGGTGTTCACAACCACTTTAATGTGGAGGCATACACCCACAATCACATTTCATTATGTGATTTTCTTTTTCTTGCAATTTCCTCTCATGGAAACGTTAGGTACAATGTTGCCTAGGATGAGACATTGCACTTGTCCTCTGTTGGAAACAAGATGAGACCATTTGCATCTTTCCTCTCTTAGAGACATTAAGCAGAATGATCCCTAAGATGATACCTTGCACGAACTAAGAAAAATCCCTTTGAATATTCCTTGCACCACTTTGCATTTACATTTTCTATGAGTGTCAAGCATACGAAGTTTTTCTTACCTCATATAGGTCGAAGACCATTTTTGTGGTGCTTTATTAAAGTTATCAAGAGGTATAACTTTGGTATGGTTGAGCGGGAAGCCCATTCTAAGGCATGACTTTTCCCCATAGCCACCCACATGTGTGGGAGTACATACCAGTTGTGAGTGTATTTTTCTCACCTTTTAGGACTTCTCACCTGGTAGACAACCAAGAGTTTCATCACCTCAAAGTGAGTATGATTTTTTGGAAAAACAACCTAGATTTGATCCACAATGTATTGGATAAATGGTCAAAGCTTGATCCACCTTTTAATTTTCTCTTTTCTTTTTCTTCTAGATCTTACCATTGCATGATTGTCTATCTTGTGTTGTTGCACATCATTCACCGTGTGCATGTCCTTTTGCATGTATGTTGGTTTGACTTAGGATCTTGGATCCTGGGATCTCGACTACTTCCTTTATCTTTGTTATCATAAACCACCCACATTGGTCTGATTGGACCCTTCTTGAATGTCTACTTTAGTGTGAGTTTAAATCAAGTTCATCTTCTCACTAAAGTGGGGGCTAACTATGGACATGGAAAAAGTATCCCTTTTTGCTTGCTTGATTTGGGATTAATTAATGACAAGTTGGACTTAGTGACACCTTGATTTGGTGTTGTGAGGTGCTTTACACAACCACATTAGGCCATGGAACCTTGCAAACTAAATAAATTGCATTTAACAATGTCTTGCAAAGGTGTTGTAAAGTGTTGTAAAAGACTTCCACACTTTTCTATACTGATGGAACTATTTTCCCCTTAATTCAACATTATAAAATGTATTTAATTTCATTATCTCATCAATCTAGAAATCTTGTAAAATAAACTTAGTGTTAATCTAGTGTTGCAATGTGTCTTACACATTCACATTGGATGTTGTGCCTTTTTAGGCTATGTGGACCTCATTTTAATGTTGTAAAGTGTATTTAATCACACTTTCACATTGAACTTTGTGTCCCTAGCCCCAATTACCCTTTATATCATCATTAATAGGCCCCTACGACCCCATATTATGCATCCCAAGGCATAATTTCATTAAATAACTTACTAGAACAACCTAAAAGCCTAATTTCTTTATTTCTTGACATTCCAACTAGAAAAAGAGACCCTGTGGGACCCATTTTCCATTAGGGGTGAATGATTCCCATCTAGGTGGGACACATTCAGCCTTCATGCCAAATGTGTCCCATTTGAGTTATTTTCAGGGTTTGACTGGGAAAAAATAGGGTTTAAGTTTAATTTTTCTCCATGTTGGCCTTAAGGATCAAATTTATAAGAAAATTAGGTGGATTCCCTCTAAATACAGGTATCTAAACCCTAATTCATGAGAACTTTAACTCACTCATCATTTTTTTTCCACCTTAATTCAAGCATGCTAGGGTTTTAACATTCCAATTCATTCAAGATCATTTTTCAAACATTCAAGGGAAGATACTTCATCTATTATTGTAGAAATTTGAGATAAATCATCATGGAAATTATTTAAATCCATTTTTTCATGCTTCATTACATGCTTTCTTCATTTTGGTTTAATTACTTAAAAATGGGTTTGAAGAAGGCAAACTCCCATGCCTTAACATTCAACATTTCTCTTTCTCTTCTTGTGTGTTTGTAGATTTAAGCATCTTGAAAACTTGGAAATGATTGAAGAATAGGTTGAAGACTTATTGGAGTCATCTTCTTCCTTTCAAGGTCAAAATATCAACAAAAAGTCACTTTTAGTGCCAAAAAATTAGACTTTCAGATGCAGACACCTGTTAGAAACTAAAGTGCAGACCGAATGCTTTTGTTTCCACTTTTGAATTCTCAGAAATTCAGAAGTTGACTCAATTACCATTATTTGTGAATGAGTCTCACTATGAGACCTGAAAAGTGTTTTCTATAGTTTTGGATACCCATTTGTCTAAAACACGCTTTGGAACAGTTTCCCAGATTTGGGACAAATTCGCCCAAAATGGAAAATGAGTCCCAGTAGGCCAAATTTTCAACATCAACAACATTTTAGAAGTCATTTCCAATCTCCAACAATTTTTCTGGTGCATCTCTTCAATTTCATTAATTTCTATTATCGTTTGTTTACAGTTTGTAGGTTCTTCTTGCATACATCACTGTGTTTTCAAACAACATGCATTTTCTTAGTTTTCACATAATAATCAATATCTTTCTTTAGTTTTCAGAATTTAGATAATTTGATTTAGACATATTCCATCCATATTGCATTAATCTTAAGTGTTTACATTGCATTTTGGCCCATCTTTCTCCTTTTAGGTGAAAAACTCTAAAAGTGCTACAAAGCCATTGGGTGCCAAAATCTTGAGTGTAGACATTGTTAATTTTGGCCTACCTCTGTCCTTTTAGGTTAAGAAACCTAGAAGTGTTAGGGAGTTTTTGGTGCCAAAATATTTGTCTCCAACATCTAGTCTTGCAACTAGACTAGGAAACAACCTTGGTCTCACTTCATGTTTAGGAATAAACACAACTTTGGGTATTCACAAAATGACCATTACATAAACCACCAACCTTCCCCAAGACACAAGTTGGATACCAACATTTTGAAAACCACTTACATTCCATGATGCCACTACGATCTCAACATTTTGAGCACAACCATGTTTGTCGATCATCACAAATACCCCAAGTATACCTAATGATACACAAGGTAATGTGAAACAAGTGCCTCAAGTAGGACAAAAAGGGAAAGTTAACACTTTCACACAAAGTCAACCCTTGACAAGTGGTTCCAGTAACCCCATCGACACATCAAAACTAGTGGTTACCCAAGCTTCTCAAGTTAATCTACCATCCACATCAAATCCATCTATCATTGATCCAAATCAAAACAACACATTGGTTATGAATCCCATCAACCAAGGTAATACCTAGATAGTGTACCTCAAATACAACAAGGGAACCCTTTTAATCAATTACAAGGTCTAAATGTGCCATTACCATTGCAAAATCTAATGGCATCATCCTCATCATTTCCCACGATCCCCTTTACCATGCAAAATCAATTGGGACCTAAAACTTACATTCCTCCACCTTAATCCACTATATTACAAGGAATGCAAAACAAAGGTAACCCTCAACCTCTCAGCAACAATTTGCTACCCACTCAGAACATCAACACTCACTATCCATCTCAAATATCCCAACAAACATTTGATCCTACAGTGCAAGCACAACAAGCTTATCAGCAAGCCATCCAAATCCAACAAGCAGCCTTAGTAGCACAACAACAACAAGTAGCCTTAGTAGCACAACAAAAACAACAAGTAGCCTTAGTAGCACAACAACAACATCAAGTAGCATTAGTAGCACAAAAACAACAACAATAATCCTTAGTAGCACAAAAAAAACATCAAGCAGCCTTGGTAGCACAATAACAACATCAAGTAGCCTTAGTAGCCAACAACAAGTTGCTTCCTTAGCAACACAACAACAAAAAAAAACACAACAAGCCACATAAGTAGTGCAACAACAACAACAACAATAACAAAATCATCCCTTGTGGCCCAACAAGCTCAACAATATGCCCAAAAACAACAATTGATCAAGAAACAACAAGGTTCCTACTATAACCCTCAATAAAAGATCATCAATCCAAACATGTTAGTAACATATACATCACACAATCATCACCTTATCCTACACCACCAACACAACCAATCTATCATCTCAACATATTTTCCACCACCAAACCCACAAGATGATATAGAATCAAAACTTAAGGCATCACAATAAATATAGGACTTTCGAATGGGCAAGGAAAAGAAGCCCCATACATAGAACTTGTGTCCTTATCCATTCAATCAAAACATAGCAATGGCACCATTCTCTCTCGACTTTGAAATCCCCAAATTCGATAAATACAAATGGAGGGAAAATCCTATAGACCACATCAAATAATTCAATGCCATGTGCATGGAGGTGGCCTATAATTATTCTTACTTAATTCCCCTCTTCCCACAAAGTTTAACAGGTCCTGCCATGGATTGGTTTTCTCAATTTCTTCCAGGTATTAAAAATTTCCAAGAAATCAATAATAAATTATTCGATCAATTCTCCTTTAATCTTGACATGGATGTAAGCCTAGAAGATTTGTACACTCTTAGAAAAGACAAGGGAGAATATTTTTCCAATTTCTTCCAACAATGGAGACAAAGAGCTAGTAAAAGCAAGTTTCCACTTCAAGATGAACAACAACTGGGCATTATCATAGAAAATATAGATCCAAATCTATCCTTCATCTTGAAAATGCAATGCATTACCTCATATGATGAGCTTGTCCCTAGAGCCCTTAACATTCAAAGAGCCCCAATCTCATAAGGAAACACACAAATGTATAAAGACAATCACCCATCCACTAGTTTTAACAAAAACCCCTGCTATTGGGACAAGAAAAAAAGTGTTACTAGTGATGGTGTTGTTGATGCAAAGGTGGTATTAACTGCTCGTAGATAAGAAAACACCCAATCCATGAACACACAACAAGTATATGCACAACCGCCAAACAATCAACCAACGATCAATGCTACAAACCCTTGACATGGACAACAAAGAACAAATAGTGCTCCTAAATGATAATTCAATTCCTTAGGAGAACGTATGGAGGATGTGCTGAAGTAGTTGATACAATCTAATCTTATCATAGTCCCATATTTCTCAAACTATCAAGAGCCACAACTCAAACCTCATAGCTATAGAGAAGATCATTTTTTTGAATTTCACCAATACAAAGGCCATAACACACAAAATTGGTTTAGACTAAAACATATAATAGAAGACCTTATTGAACAAGGAGACATTGATGTCGATAAAAAATATAGGAATGAAAATATAGAAATTTACACAAACCCTATGCCTAATCATACAAAATCAAAAGATTCAGGAAAGACATTGACCTCAAAAAATGTAAAAAATACCCATGATACCATGATGGGACATATTTATTCATCACAAGATGAGGAATTAGACACACATCAAGATAATATTTTAAAACAAATTCTAAACCCATCAACAATATTTAGCACTATTTTATACCATAATTACATCAAGTGGATATCACATTGTGATATCTCTCCTACATATGACTTAATGATTGGGCATGTTGAAGAAGTTCAAAACAAGCCAAAAATATCCATTATTACAACCATACCCCTACATATCACTCAATGATTGGGCATGTTGTGAAGAGTATTTTATTGATGATATATCATCCACACAAGGATCATGTCAAGAGGAGGCTCTTGAGGATAACAAAAGTTATTATGAATTGAGTTAGGATCAAGAACCCTTATCCCTAGAGTTTCACCAAGAGAAAAGGGACATCTTCCAAACCATTTTACACTCCAAAGATGTCCTTGATATCACCCTTGAGATGCTTCTTTTTTATGGGCATATAGATGTTCTTCATCCAATACAAGATTCTCCCACTCTTGATATTCCTACACAAGAGCAAGAAAGGGTTGATATTCTTGATTCTTACAACATGATTGTCCATCATCAACCTATTTTGAATTAGCACCAACATCTTTTGAAGTAGTATAAAAAAATAACACTATCATAGAATCAAAGAAAATAGCTCAAAAGAAAGCAACGGTTGAGACTCTTGATTCTTACAGTGAGTGTGCATCATCAAAATATTTTGAGTTAGCATCAACATCTTTTGAAGTAGTATCAATAGAGAATGATGTCATAGAACTAGAGCAAACAGTTCATATATCTGAATAGTAGGAACCCATAGCAATATCATATGTTCATGACAAGTCATATTCAGTGGCTATGGATCAGAGGATATGTTGGTGATTTTTCAAGCTAACCTTGGAATTTTTGAAAATGTTTCCAACCCTTATATTAAAAAATCACCAAGGACTAGTGGCCAACACAACAAATAGAGGTCTCTAAGGTCTCTATTCCTACACTTTAGGTTCTATACCAAGGAGGGTGTTCCTTACTGTGTTCATGTGGTGTATCAATTTTCAAGAACACTTCATTAAAAATTCATTCTTATTTGATGCAATTACACTAACTTCATCAAACATTTGACGAACCTTTAAACAAATTAATGTTTATTTTGCTAAGATTGAGGATATACTTCAAATATTTGGCATAATTTTATAAGAGTAGTTTTAATTTTGAATTCATGGCTAGACATGTATTTTTTTCACTTAATTGAATGAATAAAAAATAAACACACGAGTGCCTCATCAATTGGGTAAATGGAGTCAAATATACAACAACCAATAATACATCGATTATCCAATTCTGATATATTTAGACTATCTTTGTAACACTTTACACTGCAAAGACTCATGTTATCCAAAAAATTACTTCTTACCATATCCTTTTATATTCTCACATACCCATGACTTCTCCCAAGCATTTTACTTAACCCATTGAGTTAGAGAAAAGAAATAAAGCCACATTCAATTGTATTATTGAAAATAGATGAAACTATCTTTGATAATTTCATTTATAGTATATGACAACATACAAAAGGAGAGTATATAATTTGGATTTTGAATTCTGCTCCAATACTAGTAATTGATATAAAACCTATTAAGGGGTATGTGTAGGCTATGTGGATGATGACTTTTTTTTTTAACCCAAAATTGATGAAACAAAAAAGGTTTTTAAAGGATATTCTTAGCTTTCCACCAATATAAATTATGATTTACATTTAATTTAATAAATTATTATTCATTCTATTTGAATTACTTAATTAAAGTCTTGATTGATAGGATGATTGAAAAAATCTATAGCTTCAAATGGTATAACATTTTGAATCTAAACATGTGTCACATTCTATGCTTCTCACAACCATAGGATTTAAAAAAATTGAATTTCTCAGGAAGTTTTAATTCACTAAGGTGGTCGACATTCAAGTTTTATATTTTATAAAAGTTGTAATAAAATTCAAATTTTAATTAATTATTTACTTAGAAAAAAATATTACAAAAAATATGCATCACATCTGACATGAGTCCTAATTATATCTAAAATATTATAAAAAAAATATTATCATTTTATTGTATAGGGTGGTTAGACAAATGCCTACTTATTTTTTCCCTGAAATTTAAGTAATACTGCATTGAAATTTCAAATTTTCACCAAATAGATTATTATTTTTTAAATAAACCTAGTAGTTTAGAAACTACATTCAATTTGCTACAGATTCTATTGTTACATTTTTTAAAAATAATATAGATAACTTATTCAAATATTTACGCTAAGTCAACACCTAACTCTAATTTTCTAAATTTTTTGCCACTTAAGGGCCTTTTTTTTCCATGATGATCCTCAAGACATAACATAAGAATATATTACATAAATGTCCTATACCCAAGATGATTCACTAGTGAATTTATCCAAGATTCAACATTATCATTTGCTATTATATTTGGTGCCTATCTTAGACTCCTTACTAGGACTCAAAACTTTCACCAAAATCCAACATCGAAATGGAATCCCTTTTATAGTACACAAGAGAGCAACAAAGCATCTGACTCGAAATGTAATTACATTTGATATTCATTTCAAAGTTCATTTCAATGGGGTTAATTCCCAAACAATCACATTAATCATTCCACAAGCATAGGAAAAGAAAAAAGGAAAAATGAGTGCTAACCCATTTGTCAGAGATGCCACACAAGCCTTCCAAAAGGCATCAACAAAATTGGCACGTTTACCAATATTCAAACTGACCACCATCATGATTATCAACACACATCCATGAACCAGTCACCATCAAAAATAACCACAGAGCCCACCATCCAAAAGCCACATCATCACATCACCCAAAACCCCCCACCATTAGCAAAGGAGACGGGTGTTACTTGGCCTTGTTAGTGGCTGAGTAACCACCCTTGCTAGGTCGTATCATAGAGAGTGGAGTTGCAATCACAATGTTGTCCTCGAAATCACTGTAATGCACCGGGGAGATAGGGCACTAGCAAGGGCCAGGGCCAACTCCTCCCTCATCACTTGACGAGCTATCAGAGACTAGGATAGGAGTAATGGGTTTCTCCGAACAAACCCTAAGACCCGAACCAAACCTCATTAATTCTTTCACAAACAGAGGTCCCTTCTCCTTTCCTTCTTCACCACCTCTATGAGACAATCCCGCCTCAAAATATGTGGTGCTCCTAATAGCCACCCTCTTAGGTTTCATTGCAGGTACACCCTCCCTCCTCTTCTTTAGAAAAATAGGTATCTCGATCAAGGGAAGTTTATCCTCTGATATTTATGCAATTGGCTCCTACATACTTAGCCTTATAGACCTCCACACTAGTGCAATAGGAGTGTTGGGTTCACTCATCTTTTGGGAATAGCATAGTAACCAATGTAGGTGATGAAAAAGAATAATGAACACAATTCCAGAAAATCCACACGTATATGCAGCAAAATGCTACAAGACCCAAGTCGCAGAGAAAAGTCAAGCCACAAATAGCAATGTAGAATGTGCACACACCAGAAGATGTTGTGCCACTATCCTAAAAACACTTGCACTAATAATTTTCTACAATTATCTCTCACCCATAGTCATAACAATTAATTCCAAGCTCTGGCTATAAATTGTGAATGACTTGATTCATTTACTAAAAATTCTCATTAAATAAGAGAATGTAAGGATAACTGCAATTAATGTTCATCTTATCTCACTCGCATGAATAATAACTCAATTACTTCGTGTCGAATCTCTAGCATTAACAGTTGTAGATTTAAAACTTGATCGACGAGACGTGTTAAGAATTGCCACTTTCCTTACATGTAGTACTAGGAAATAATGAGGAAATGCTTTAAAATAGCCATGTGTCCATTCACATCCTTACCTAATCTTCCTTGCCCTATCCTCCATCAATCATTTAAATCATGGAGAAATCTTGACCTTGTTCCTTAAGTGTCACCCATTGCCGGTTTGAAATTCATCTTGCAACATCATCACATGATGGCTAAAGAGCCAGCGCTGAGCTGCTCCCTGTTGATCTGGCCCTCAAACACACAGATCTTCATTTTTCATCATCCATCGTGAGTCCCCTTCCCAGTAGGCTGCCCTAACTGGTGATAAACCACATCCATACGATGGGGAAAAATCAACCCATGAGGGCACAATGTGTGATAACTATAAATAACTTGTGGTCATTAAAAACCAAACATCTCTCATCACCAATAACCTTCCCAAAGGAACATCATGCAATGGGAAATGAACCAAGCTTAGAAAGAAAATACTATATTGCTCATCACCATTTTCTTTACGGTGAATGCAGCATGACACACAATGGGAAATAAGCCCATAATTGTTGATCCTAATGGTGTTGGTGGAGGGGCATCACTCGTTGCGTGTTGAATGTAGAATTCTAGAATAGAACTTGCGATGGGTGATAGAATGTGAACAAGAATATCATAGAGTATAAAACCACACGTAAAAATAACTCATTCATAAGGAAAGTGCATTCCTAGGTGCATCTGGTGACTTGAGAGATGGTACTGGTACAAAATGATGGAGAGGGTCACAAAAGCCATTTAGCTCAAATGGTGACTTGGTGCAGCCAGTCAATAGGAAAACATAAGCCAATGAAAAGATTGAGGGTATGAGTAATCCAAGCTGCAAGAATGCTAAACCCCAATGATGTTGAAGAAGGAAAACTCGCAGGCTTGAACATAACACCAATCGGGTATGAGTTCGACCAGTGGCTTTGACTGGGGATGTATGCCTCTTGCAGGCATAACAAGAATCTAGAATCTCTGACAAAGTAGACCATCAAGGGGACGTTCATTTTATTAGCTCCACTTTTCAAATTGGAGGCCTGATGGCCTCCCCAAGCTTAAGGAGATATTTCCTCTATTAAATACCCTATTTTGCTTCGATTTCAAAGGATCACAGTCAACATTGTACACTTCTGAGCCACAAATTTCATCATACCTGACCTCATCCATCCCACTTATCATGGGATTATTCTACTCATTACCCTATTGTATTGTAGGCTCACCCTGATAAATTGGAAAGGTAAATATTTGATATTCCACATGATCATTGATGGTGACATTACCTTCATGTTGTTCATCAAGCTGATGGTGTTCATGAATAACGTGTATGCAATATTCAATCTCCTCTAAGGTGTTTAAGAAATGGCATGCAAGCATAGGAGGATTTGCATTCTACACCACCATAACATACATTCTTTCAAGTGGAAGCAGCCCCATGATAAGATCCATAAGATATGGAACCTCTGCAAAATATTGCAATGCAACTTCATACTGACCAATATCGTTCTTGTGATTATCCCTAGTTTTGAGTTCCTCTTCACATGGATGAAATAATTTGGCAATATTAGCATATTTTGTAGAGTAATCAAATAGTTCCTTCTCCTCAACATAAAGTGATGATGCCTAAATATCCAAGCATTCATCCCAATTTTCTTTTTGGGCATGTCCAAGAATAGATTTCCACATATGTGAAGGAAAATATCATCATCTGGAACCTAAGCGTCCGACATCTCAACCATCTCTTCAAGCACGTCTCCAAATATCATAGGAGAGCTAGCATAATCATCCACATCTCCCTCAACAATAATACTATATTCAAGGCTACCATCACAACCTTCAATTTTTTAATCAGACTAGCCATTGTCACAATTAAATGTGAGCAAGTATGAGTTATTCTCTTGATTCTTCTCAGGAAAAATTTTCTCAATGGCGTATTGGTACACTAACTCATTAGTGTTTGCATTACCCTATTTTCCATTTAGTTGGGGAACTACTAAGGAAAAGTTGACATCTTGACAAACAAAATTATCTAACTCAGTATTAACTTGGCTCTTGTTTGCACTATCCACAACATATTCATTAGTAATGTTTACCAAGTATCTATCAGGGTTTTCTTCACAAATTGGATTTCCTCTACACCAGTATGGGTCATCATTTATGACTTAACCTTCTAATTAAAGTTCATTAAATAATGGATTCTTCCATGTCTTCATGATGGTCTCATGTACCTCATCCTTGATGGTTTCTGGATCCCAATACTCCTAGTTGTTAGTATATTCAAAATTAGTGCAATTACTTGAAGAATAGAGAGAGGAACTTTCAATATCATCTTCATCATTTGTGCTCATAAAAATCAATCCACATTCCAAAAATTCTTGACATGAAGAAAATTGCTCAGTACCAAGGAAACTAACCCCTACCAGACTATTTCCACATCCTTCACTTGAAGGAAAAGACTCCACCTCTACTCCATAAGAAGAATCATTATCATTAGAATAATATCCCATTTTGATCGAATTCCTCTAATTCCTTTTATGTGCCATATAATTCAAATTCAGTGCATTCTAATTATTGATTGGTACATAAGTGTTCATGACTAAATCCACTTGTGAGGTTTCACCACGTTCCTCCTCTATATTCTCATATCCTATGAAATCCCAAGGAGGAAAATTAGGTAAAGTCTCCTCAGCCTTGCACTTTGTCTCTTCATCTTCATCACTACTATTAGGCCCCACATTGAGAGTACTTATGAAATAACAACAATCATCAGCTGACTACCCTCCTTCCAATGCATCTTCTTGACTTGGTAGTTTTATCCCTTGATCTCTTCACAATATGGCAATAGTTGTCCCCATTCTAGGAAACAAAAATGGCATATGACTATGTTCGCTTTCTATAGTTCCTATCTAGTCCATTACTTGGATTAAGGCTATAGGGTTGATTCTCAAGCCATTGGTTTGTCTCCAATTTGTAAGCCTCACAAAAAAAAAATCAATGCACATTGAATAATTAGGCTTAGAACTCTTTGGGTATTTCCATCATAACATCCAAGAATCTTGAGAATAAGTTGTATGGTGACTCATTTGTATGTATCTCTATCTCCTACAATTTTCTAATAGAGGAACTAAATCAACCCTTCCCTGACCTTGGCTGATGTGAGGTTGATGTTGCTCTGTCTCCAAGCATCTCTTTGAGAGCAATGCATGTAACATCTAAGGGCCTTTTCTTAAAAAAAATGCTTTATTTCTTGATTGGCTTGGCTTAATAGTTTGGATTCTATTAGATCCATTCATATTTGCAATCACATGTCCCCTCATGATTGAGTACTTCAAATTGTTCTCAATATCCATGGCACTTTGAAAAGCTTTCTACAAAGTAGCAGGCTCTTTATCCCTCAACAGGAAACCCATCTTACTATCAAATGCCCCTAAATACAGAACCAGACATTTTGCATCATTTACCCTTATGTGTTCAAGGATTTCTCTTGTAACTTTCATAAATCTAATGTTAAAGGCAGGGATAAACTCTTTTTTACCCCTAAGGATCTCCATGAAATTCTTCCTTGCAACATTAGGGTTTATCCTCTCACCAAACTATCCCATGAAAACTATCTCCAGTTCACTCCAACAACATATAGATAACATTGGAAAATAAGAGAACCAATCTTTTGCATCTCTTTTTAGGGATTGAACAAATAACTTCATAACCACATCTTCACAATCAATCTTATAGTCACCCATTACATCAACAAATTCATGCACATGTTTACTTCCTGACTCTAACTTTTCACCACTAAAGTTTTGTATTTTTTCCCTAATCTTGGGTAGTATAATATTTGGGTAACCAATAACATCACTAAAATCTATGGCTTTGTACCTTTTAGTACTAAAATTCCTTTGATGTGACAAGGGGTATTCATTTTTGGTTCCATATGTACAACTTGACAAGACACCTTGTTCTATCCTTTACCAGTCTTGTTAGTATCATCCAAAGGTAACCCAAATTCCTTTTATGGGAATAAGCCTGTATGATGCAAGTACTCTAATTCCTCTTTCCATATTATTATTCAATAGGTGACATTCATGAATATGACAGATTTCAACATTTATTTCAACTGTACTTCAAGATTATGCAAATATATCATTCCTTTCCCTATTTTAGTACTATTTCACCAAATTGGGAAACATTTATGGCCTAGATCTTGAGAATTCCAACAAATTATCTGCAAATATAACAATATTTCCTCAGATTTATGAAAATACCTAGCATTTTAGAGCAACTTTTCACCTTTGGTCTTGAAGTGTAAAGATTTGAAACTTTATCATATTCTTTGTTAGGTTCTTCAAGTCAAAGTCGACACCTCTTCTTTAGAGGACAAATTGAAACAACTTCAAGATGGATCAAGTTCTAGGTTGCTCCACCAATAGAGTCACCTTCAAATTTCTCACACATTGCTGCTATAAATATTTTGACCAGGTTCAAGAACTGAATAATATCTCAACTAAATGTCTAGATTCATCACCATGTGACTCAATATTAAAACCATTTGCAACTGGAGGATGAAACTATTTATCCCTAGCAGAGTTTCCATTCTTGTTGGTGATTTTTCCAACTAACCTTGGAATTTTCAAAAAGGTTTACAACCTTTATATTAAAAAAACACCAAGGACTAGTGGCCAACACAATGAATAGAGGTCTTTGAGGTCTCTATTCCTATACTTTAGGCTTTGCATAACCAAGGAGGGTGTTCCTTACTATGTTCATGTGGTGCATCAATTTTCATGAACACTTCATTACAGATTCATTCTTATTTGATGCAATTACACTAACTTCATCAAAGCTCCGGTGGACCTTTAAATGAATTAATGTTTATTTTTCTAAGAATGAGGATATACTTCAAATATTTGGCATAATTTTATAAAATTTGTTTTGATTTTGAATTCATGGCTAGATATGTAATTTGTTCACTTAAGTACATGAATAACAAATAAACACACTAGTGCCTCATCAATTAGGTAAATGGAGTCAAATATACAACTAGTAATACACTGATTATCTAATTCTGAT
>VDFB02006406.1:0-31912 GCA_007258455.2 Sequoia sempervirens
AGGCTTTCAAGATTGGTGAGACCAGCCTGGGGGCTCGCCCGATTGCTTCCAATACCAGGGGTGGCAATGATCCACTCACTTTCCCTTCGTGAATACCCATTGAGGTATGTACTCCCACGCTTCTGGCCTAACTGTATCGACTAGGGTGCTTTGGAGAGATTCATCCCCCCATTTCTTTCCTTGCAGGTCTCCTGTGTGCCTTTTCCCTTCCTTGCACTTCTTCGCTTCCTCGCCATTCTACCCTTCCTAGCACTTTGCTTCCTTGCTATTTTGTGCCATTTTTTTCCCAATAAAAGATTAGTATATCATGTTATAAATGAAAATATATTAGTTTAATTAAAATATATCATTAAATTATAAAGGGTAGTGTACCATTTTCTTTCTCAATTAAGTTTAAACCTACACTTTCTTTTTTCATTTCTCTATATATATTATTAGTCTATTTTTTCCATGTTTAATTTCTTTTGTGATTTAATCCTATTTACTGCTCCTTTGCTCTCCTACCCTTAGTTTTTTTATTCTCTTTCCACCTCCCTTCCTTTTAAGAGGTTCCATGTGCAATCTATATCCTTCCAATCCTCTTATTAATGCATCCATAATTGTAATCATAGATTGAACTCTAATTCTTGTGATTATTATATTCATATTAGGGTTAAACTTAAACTCATTATAACCATTAATCTATATTTTGGGGAATCCCATAATATATTAAAATTGAATGTAACCCTAATTAGATTAAAACTTTATTTTAACCCTAATCCTACCCTAACTGTAATTCTAACCATGGTCCACTCCCTATAAATTATTATATTTAAAATATTATAATAATATATTTAATCTATTACTAAATGAACCCTAACCCTAACCAAAATATAAGCATAATTAAAGGCTAACCCCATCCCTAACCCCAAATGAATCATAATTTCAAACATAACCCTAATCATTATTGAATTGTAATAGTAATTGTAACACTATACAAACCCTAACCTTAATTCATCCTAGAACCCTCATACTAATCTAACCGTAACCTTGCAAATTGTAATTCTAATCCTAATTAAACATAGCAATAATTTTAAACCTATAAGAACCCTAACCTTAATTCATCCTAGAACTCTAACCCTAATTGAACCCTAACCTTGCAAATTGTAGTTCTAATCCTCATTAAACATAGCAATAATTATAAACCTATAAGAACCCTGACCTTAACTAATCTTAGAACCCCACACTAATCTAAACCTAACCTTAACCATAATTGAACCATCAACCTCAATGAACTTTAACCCTAATTGAACCTTAACCTTAACAACATTGTAATCTTAACCCTTATTAAATTGTAATCCAACCCTAATCATAATAATAATATTATATAAATTATTTTAAAACTATATGATAAGTGTAAATGTAATTCTTTATTGCATTTTTTTAAAGATAGATATGCTAGTTTTAAATATATTAATTTAAGAACTTATTTTTATTTGTTATAATAAATTGATTATATTTTCTTTGTATTTAATTTTTCAATTTTTTAACATGATTTTAGATGTGCACTTATTATAAAAGTCTTTCTATTAGATGCATATTTAAGTTGCTATATTTTTGTACAATAAAATATTTAGTGAAACCTTAAATTTATAATATTTCTTTATTGATATATATTGATTTTAAAAAAAAGGGTAAAAACTTTATTGAAAATCAGAAGAGAAGATTACAAAAAAACCAGGCCACAAAGACCCGTCAACAACAACAAAGCAACATCCATCAGCCTTCCTCATTGTGACCATCCCCATCTTTAACCAGAATCCCTTCTAAATCCTGGCGGATCTCCTGGGGAACTTGCTCCCATCCATCAATCTTCCAACCGAGAAGATTCTCAGAAGCCCACTTAGCCAAACAATCAGCAGCCCTATTCCACTCCCACGGAATATGTACAAAGGATATAAACTCCATCAAAGAACTAATCTGTAAAATCTGTTGCACCATTCCAGCCAGCTGCCAGCTAACATTAGACACCGTCCGATTATTTATCAAACCAATCAGAACCTGAGAATCAGATTCACAAATAACCCTGCGCCAACCCAAAACATAAGCCCTCTCAAGAGCATAGAGAATCGCCAAACCTTCCATAAGGTTGATAGAATGCACCCCTTCGTGAGCAGAGAAGAAGAAAACCACAGAGCCCGAAGAATCCTGACCAACTCCACCAATTCCAGCAGGACCAGGGTTGCCTCTTGAAGAACCATCAGTATTGATCTTCAAGATACCATCCGGAGGGGGCATCCACCTGCCCAACCTTTGGACCTTTTGTTTCCCCCTCCTTCCCCTCTTGACGCAAGCCGAAGCTGAAGACAACCCCTGGATTCCAAGTCTCTCCACCTTCTCAGCGTCCCCTTTGTCTAAAGGGAAAACCACCTCACACTTAGCTTCCACCGTCTCCTGAATCATAGCCCTTACTCTTTGCCAAACTTGTTGGACTATCAACCTTTCACCCCGAAAAATTCTACGATTTCGTTCTAGCCAGATCTGCCACAATATGAAAGTAGGGCCTACATACCACACCTCCTGCAGGAAAGAGGTCCCAGAAGGAGGTCTACCAACACTGTTCCAAAACTCCACCAGTGAAGAGGCATGAACACACGGGATTCTCCAGGCCTCCCACCAAATATGCCAAAGATGCAACACAAAAGGGCACTGAAAAAACAAGTGGGAAGAATCCTCCTCCGCTGCCCCGCACAAAACACAAATAGAAGGGCCTTGAAACCCCCTCTTCTGAATATTGTCCCACGTCAAGCACCTGTTCCAGGCCAAGGTCCAAAGAAAGCAATTACACTTTGGCCAGGAGAACTTATTCCACACTCTCTTCCACCAGTGAACCTCCCCCCCCTCAAGCCTGTGAGATAACAATCTCTGATATCCAGAAGCAACAGTAAAGACACCCTTAGGATTAGGAGACCATGAAAGAACATCCTTCTCCTGTAGGGAACTACAATTCCTGTTGGAGAGGATTTTGTGCAACTCAGCACAGTCCTCCTCCATACCAACATCAGGCCACTCGCCAGGGCTCTTCCATCGCACCATTCTCAGCTGATCTCGGGCAAAGGAGGACTTAAAATCACTCACCCTTGACCAACCAGCTTCGAGGAACCGCTGGCATAAAGCTGCCAAGTTCGGAAACTGGGAAAGAATGGGGGGACAACCATCCCAAGAATCAGACCAGAAGAGAGTGTCCGTCCCCCTTTTGCAAATCCAAAAAAGGCCATCCTTTATGAGCTCAGCCCCTTTCTTGAGAGTACCCCAAATCACTGAACCTTTCCCCCTCAAGGAGTACCGGGGGATATCACACTGAGGGATCCCTGGAAAATACTTATGAGATAAAATTCTAGCCCAGAGATGATCCTGCTCCACACACCAGCGCCAATACAACTTAGCAGCTTGAGCCACGCTGGACAGCAAAGACTGCCTTAAACCAAGCCCTCCGAACTGCTTCGGGCTACAAACAGTATCCCACTTGACAAGACTCCATTTGGAAGACTGTAGGCTACCAGCCCATAAAAACTGCCTAGCAAGAGAATCCAACTCCTTAATGAAACTCACCGGGGCAACCTGGATCATGCACCTGTAGATGGGGAGAGCCTGCACCACAGACTTGAGCAACTGAACACGCCCAGCAAAGGACAGCCATCTGTGGGTCCAATGATTAACCTTCACACGAAATTTATCCAATATATTTTGCCAAGAATCTCTATGAGGTCTTCCAACAAAGATCAGAATACCAAGGTAGGTCAAGGGGAGAGACCCAATCTGAAATCTCAAAATGTGAGCAATCCTCCTCTGAATGGGCACAGGAGTGTTAAAGAAAAAGATGGAGGACTTTTCCTCATTTATCAATTGGCCCGAGGCATTAAGATAAACATCCAACACTTTACGCATATTAGTAGCTTCCCTGATAGACGCCAGACCCATCACAGCTGTGTCATCCACAAACTGCAAATGAGACTGCGAAGGTAAGCCACCATTCCATCTCCATCCCGAAATAAGCCCCAGCTCCACATGCCTTCTCATCAAGCGTCCCAGACCCTCAGCAAGAAGGATAAACAAATAGGGAGAGAGGGGGTCTCCCTGGCGCAAACCCCGAGATGCACCAAAAAGCTCTGAGTGTTCACCATTGATTAACACAGAAAAGGAAGTTGTAGTAACACAGCTCATTACCCATCTAATCCAATCTTCTCCAAAACCAAAAGCGCCAAGAATCTTCTGAAGGAAGGACCACTGAACTCTGTCGTAAGCCTTAGCCATATCCAGTTTGATAAACATTGCCTTAACCTTGGAAGTGGCCATAGAATGGATAGTTTCAGTAGCAATCACCACCCCATCCACAATTTGCCGACCCTCCACAAAACTGCCCTGTTCCTCAGAAATCAACACTGAAAGCCACTTTTTCAACCTGTCAGCCATCAATTTAGAGATAATTTTATAAATCACATTGCACAGAGAGATAGGTCAAAATTGCGTTAACCTATCAGCACCCTCACACTTGGGAATGAGAGCAAGGAAGGTGGAATTGAGAGCCCGAAGCATTTGCTTATTTGATTGAGACTCCTGCACAACTGCTAACAAGTCCCATTTGATAATATCCTAGAACTCTTGGAAGAACTCAATCGGAAAGCCATCCGGGCCAGGGGCTTTCCCCTTCTTCATCTGAAACACTATACCCTCCAGTTCATCAAGCGAGATGTCACTCATAAGATGCTCATTCATTTCTCTAGAAACAAGAGAAGGGATACATGACAGGACTTGAATTTCCTCATCGAAACTCCTTCGCTCCTCCTCCTTGAATAAAGAAGCAAAGTATTGAACTGCTTCGTTAGAGATCTCCTGAGAGGAGGAAAGCTGCTCACCCCTGTCATTCACTAAAACAGAAATAGAATTGCCATGTCGCCTGGCCTTCACCGAATTGAAGAAGAAGGCAGTATTCTTATCTCCTTCCAGTAACCAATCAACCCGGGCCTTTTGTTTCCAAAAAATTTCTTCCCTTAGCTCACACTCCTCCAGCAGCTTCAGAGCCTTGGCTTCTTCCAAAAGCAGCACTTCAGTCATCCCATCCTCCCTAATCATACGCGTAATACCAGCCAATTCTGCCTGAGCAGCAGCCTTAGCATGGAAAATGTTTCCAAAGCAATGTCGATTCCATCGTTTGAGTTGATACTTGACAAATTGAAGTAACTTAGCAAAAGTATACATTTTAGTACCATAGGAAGGTCTACCATACCTCCACCATTCAGCCACGTAGTCATGAAGAGAGGGATCCTAAGCCACATAAGCTGGAATTTAAAAGGAGGAGACCGAGGCACACGAGCCGAAGAGATCGCGAGCTTGATAGGCCAATGATCTGAACCCCTCCAGTCCAAGATTTCAGACATAGAGGACCACAAACCACCAACCCAGTAACAAGAAACCAGAAAACGATCAAGACGCTCAGCAATGCAATCCTCCCCAATCCTCCGATTAGTCCAAGTGAACTGGCCATTACTAGGCTTGATATCAACCAGATTTAGAGCTGAAATGTTATCCTGAAGGAGAAGAGCAGAAGGCTCCAGCCTCGCAATACCACCTCGTTTCTCATCCAACTTAGAGATAGCATTAAAATCCCCCGCCATTATCCACGGATGGTAAGGAGCCATACTTCTAACAAACCTGATATGGGTCCACAATAATTGCTTACCAAGAAGCTCAGGAGGCGCATAAATATTGGAGAAAAATACAACCTCCCCTGACTCAAAGCAGGAAGCAATCATGGAGAGAGATGACTTGGAGGACATCCACCAAAGCGGAGAAATCTTATGAGGATTCCATAAACAAGCCACTCCCCCAGAAGCCCCCTGCGCGCCAATACATTGGCACTCACCATTCCCCCAGAGCTTAGGCATCAAACCAAACATACTTTCAACCGACAGCTTAGTCTTCTGGAGAAAGAGCACATCAGGAGATTGACTTCTAACCAAATCACGAACAGCTTTTTGTCGAGGGCCACTGTTCAAGCCCCTTACATTCCAAGATAAAACAATCATTTCAAGGGGCTTGAAAAGAGAGAGTCCAAGGTCTTAACCGACCCTGACTCCACCAAGTTCTCCCCTATCATTCTGATCTTTTCCACATCCTTCTTCCTGCCAAGCTTAGAGACCTTTTCCGTCCCTCCTTTTTTTAGATCCTTCTGAAGAATTCCCAAATGAGAAGACAACTTATTATTCTTACCTAATTTCGAACCCGAACCCCGAGTGTGGTGGGCCGAAGCGTCTTTGCTTTTTTATGGAACAACAACACAACTTGGTTCCTCCGGAGCCCTCAACTGATGGTTTGATTCCAAAATCCCAGTCTCCTCAACTTGTGGAGCACAAAGAACCTCTGAACAGAGCCCTTCAAGCCCTAGATCTTTCCCATCCTGCACTACATTTGGTAAACCCGTATCCACCTCCTGCTGAGAAACTTGCCCTATCTGAACAGGAGACCCCTGCTGTTCAACTTCCATAGTCCCTTGATCCAAGTCCACCAAACCCGGATTCACTTCCTGCTGACTAAAATCATCCAATACCTCGAATCTATTAAAAGTGTCCTCTTCTTGCCTTTCTTTGAGAGTCCTTTTCTGCCCCTTATTTCGATTCCGATTCCTGACCGGAATAAAACCACCCTCCCCGGCACCACCTTCCAGAATAGGACCCTTACCCTTATCCAACCCAGAAGGATTCTTAGGAGGATGTGAAGCATTAATCTCCAAAGGCTTGGCCCTTGGACATCTACGCAGTAAGTGGCCATATTCATGACACAACCGACATCTAAAGGGTAAGGTCTCATAATCAAGTTGTTGAACCCATGAGTGAGAGCCTGCACTCACTTCAAGAGAATCTGGCAAAGGTTTACTTAAATCGATTTCCACACAGAATCGAGCAAATGTCATTACCTTTTTGAACTGCGTCTGCTGCGACGAACCAACGGGTTTACCAAGCATTGAGGCAAGAAGATGCAGAACATCTTCACGCCAGCATTCAACCGGTAGCCTTGGCAATCTAACCCAGACAGGAACTCAACTGGGAATCTCCTCGACCGGATTGAAACCCGCATGCCATGGCTTGATAAACAAGCCCACCTGATTGTAAAAATAAGGGCCGCCTTCAAAAACCTTGATCCTATCTGCCAAGAAATCAAACGTGACCATGAAATAGTTATTGGCTAGGAGCCGAATCTCCATCTCTCCTACTGGCATCCAAGTCCTCCTGGCCTAGGACTCCAAAATTTGCAACGAAATTTTCAAACCCAAAAATTTGCAGTACAATGAATGGCGTGAGTAGTACTCAATATCTTCAGCAAGCATCTCCATCGGGATCACCACATTCGGCCTCTCTTTACTCCTTTCGAGGCATCCATTAATCTTGGGTACACGAAACCCTCCTGACAAACCAACCTCAGTCTTCTCCAAATTATGAGAAAATAACCCATTATCATGAAGATGAGCCCCCGAAGGAAAGGGATTCGAGCCAAGAGCGGCACAGAAATCTAGCTTAGTTCCCTCCCCCGAAGGTTCCCCAAGCTCCATTGGGGAAAGGAAGAGGCTCTACCCAAACCCACACCCTTCAGCTAAAAGCACACCACAGATCACTTGACAAAACCCCACGCCAAAAAAATAGACAACTTAAACAATGAATGTAATTTGAAATTTACCAATCTTGATCGACAATGCATGTTCACTGCTAAGGATGGAAAGAGATATTTTGATATTCAAAACCCAACACTCACGATGCATCAAACATTCAGCCACGTTTTGCAAGTGACAAAAGGAATCATTCATTTATGATATTAAAAAAAAAAAAAACAAATACAAAGTAGCATGCCCAACCTGGAAACACTTTTCAACGATGGAGATGATGAGCAAATACAATCTCTTACGCAGCCACCAGATCCATTCACTGGAGACCGACCCTTCCAAATTCCCAATTGAATGTTCAGTGTTGATACTTAATTCTTTTCCTATCTGTATTATTTCCTCTGCTTTCTTCCCTCATCTTTGCTCAAAAAACTGTTTGTCTCCCTTTCAGATGGGATCGATTTTGCTTTCATTCCTCCCTCCTCAAAGGAAGAGTGATAGTTCCTTTTATAATTTTCTTTCCAGCTTTTTCTTGCTTTAAAACACTTCAGCTTCCTATCCCCTAAATTCTATTTTTATTTCTTATTATTAAAATAATTATCTTTTCATCATTATTAAATTATAAATCACATTATTTCCTATATATAATATTTATACCCCACAAGATAATCTTTTATAAGGTAAAAATTAATTTAATTATTTAAAATTAACGTGTAAATATTATTTCACAATATGGACTTGTTGTTTACAATTTTACTTCTAATTTTATTTAAATTACTTCCTCAATATGTTTAATATAATAATTTATTTAATTCATCCTTAAATGACAACATTTCCATTAATTAATTCAATTAACTTGCTTAACAGAGCCATTAAAATCTTACTTTAATCAAATGAACCGACCAGATAACCAACAAGACCACAAAACACACTTACGCAAATATCCAGGAGGACCACAATGGACGGGGCACTACAATAAATAATGTTGCCACGTTTACAAAGAGTGAACAAATGCCACCAATTCAAAATCATGAGAAGCATAATTATTCTCATGACTTTAACTTTCTCGATTGATAAGCTATAACTCTCCCTTCTTGTATAAGCACTCCACCTAATCCTTCCCCTAAAGAATTAGTGATTACAACAAACTGGCCTTCCAGATTAGGAACTTCCAATATTGGAGTCGTAGTCAAATTCTCTTTAAGTTGATCGAATGCCTCCTGACATTTTGAATTGACCAAAAAAAACATTTTCCTTTTCTTTGCAGAGAAGTGATAGGGTGGGCAAGCTTAAAAAAATTGACACAAACTTTTTATGATAGTTTGCTAACCCCATAAGACTATGCACTTCATGAAATTTTTCAACGTTGTCCATTCAAGAATGACTTTGATCTTCAACAAATTTACTGTAATTCCTTTTGCTAAAATTACATGACCTAAATATTGTAATTCTTTTTAAAATAACATACATTTAGAGATCTTCCCATACAATTTGTGTTCCCTCAGGCATTGTTGAACAAACTACAAGTACCAAAAGTGTTCCTCCTCATTCTTATAATGTAAGAATGTTGTCTAAAAACATAAGAACAAATCTATCTAGGAAATCTTTGAAGACACTACTCATCATATTCCTGAATGTTGTTGGGGCATTCATAAGTCTAAAAAGCAAGACTATGAATTCATAGTGTCCATACCTTGTTTTTAAAGCTATTTTGTGAATGTGTTCATCTTTTAGTCTTAAATGGTGATATCCAGATCGTATATTGATATTTGAGAATACTACTACTCCATGCATTTGATCAAAAATATCATCAATACGTGATAAAAGATAATTATTCTTTATCATTGCCTTATTAAGCATACGATAATTTATGAATAAGTGCAAAGTACCATCCTTTTTGATAAAGATTACTGGCACTCCCCATGGTGAAACATCAAGGGCTAATTAATCCTTTAGACAATAGTTCTTGTAACTAAGCCTTTAGTTCCATCAACTCCATAGTGGTCATACGCTATGGTGATTTTTGAAATTGGTTCTAAACTAGGAATTATATCAATGGAGAAATTAAAATCTCTTTCTAGGGGTGATCCAGGGAGTTCATTTGGAAAACATCCTAAAAATATCAAAGAAAAGGGTAGTTCTCCATAGCAGGTTACCTTTGATCCTCAAGATCGTCAATTCCTTGGATTTTTTGAGACTCGCAATACATTAGGTCATCTTGAAAGATAAACTCCTTGAGTTCTTCTGACTTCTCCATCTTGATCACGAAGAGTTGACACCCTTTTTGCTTGGCCCTTTTGACTTGCATGGCATAGATCTTTTATCTTGACTTCTCTTGGAGTGCCTCAAAGAAAGAATTTATTTCCTAGGTCATCTAGACACTAATATTTTTACAAAATAGTCTACCTTAGCCCTATGCATCCACAACCAATTTATTCCTAAGACAACATCATAGGAACCTAAAGGTGCTACATATAGGTTCATCACTGTTGAAAAACTTGGAAGGTAACTCTGGCTTCAAACATGCATTACTCTACTTGAGCTTTTGTTTGGTTAGCATATTCAATTGACCAAGATTTATCCATAAATCCAATGCTTCTAAGAAATTTATTTAACACTCTTGGTGCAATAAGACTTTTTGTTGCACCAGTATTAATCAAAATGGAAATAGGAACTCCAAATAATGTACCTATTGTCTCAATATGAGTAATTTGGTACCCTGCTTGCCGATTATCAAAGGTTGCATGAATCCTTTGCTAGAAGGCTACTTGTTGGGTAGGTAATGGATTTCCTCACTACTAAGCTTCTTGACTCTTGCTCGGGCATTGGTTCGCATAGTGATCACCTCCACAAAAGAAACATCCTCTAGGAGGTCCTCAACTTTCAAAAGTTTTTCTTGTATTAACTCCATTCTTCTTGGAATTATTGTTGTTTTTCTTCTCATTCTTGGACTCATTCTGATTATTCCTGAATCCCTTATCATTTTTCCTCCTAGCTTACTGCTTATCATTCCTCTTCTTAAAATATTGAGAAGATTGTGACCAATTGTACTTCTTAGGATTCTTCTCATGATAAGCAAAGATGGACTTTAGTTTTTTCTCTTGCTTAATAGCTTTCTCAAATACTTGATCCATTATTGTTGGAACGTGAACATCAACTTCTCCTCCTATCTAGACATTCAAATCCATGATGAATTTTATAATTCTGAGTCTTTCATCCTTCTAGTAATGGGGTACATACTTCAAGAGACATGTAAAATTTTCCCAATACAAGTCTCCTTGTTGCAAATTATGAAATTTTGTAATATTTTGGTCAAAGAATAGTTGCAATAACCACCTTTTCCTAAAGACGACTACAAACTGATCCCAAGTTAAGGTTAAAGAGCTTAACCCCAACTCCATCTTCTTATTCGTCCACTAGGTGGATGCTTCTCCTGGTAGTTGGTAGGCACCCCAAATTACCTTAGTCACTTCAGAGTAATTTCTTATCTTAAATTACTTTTCCATCTCTGTGGATCAGGGTCTTTCTACATCACCACTCATCATTCCATCAAATTTAGGTGGCATTACCTTTTTCATATCTCTCAACAACTCAAGAGCTAACTGATTCTTCTTTCATTATTATTTCTTGAATCAGAATTGTTTTCCCCTCACCCACTTTAGGTGGTCCGATCATGCCTATTTTCATCTTCCCCTTCCTGGGAGGCCTCATTTCCTCTTTCTGGCTTACTTTGGTCCCTCACTTCTTGATCTAGGGTACTAATTATTTCCTTCATTTCATTCAACATGTGGTTGAAAATTGGTCCAATTTAGCCATTGGATTTTCAGAAGAGTTTGATACCTCCTGAATTCCTCCTAGTTTAATTCATGTTCACACCATGTTTGATTTCTACTTTACACCTGGAATTCATTTTAATTGTTGTCATTAGATCCTCAAATTTTAGCATTGCACTTTAAATAATAATCAAAATTTATAATATTATCTAATTTAATGCACAAATTTGGAAAAATAACCAAAATTTATTATATTTATTCAGTGGATTTTTGTATACATCCTTATTTAATACAACTTTTTTTTTGAATTTATTCAATTATAGGTTGCTATCACATAAAGGTATTTCTTGAGGTTCTTCTTCACCCTCTTAATATACCGGGACAAACTTGGAGGGTGGGTGTACTCGCAAGTACTCCTCCATCACCTCCTTTTCTATTCTTGGTGCATCATGACCACAACTGAATGGCATATTCTTAATGCAATTGGCTTATTTTCTTTAATATAAGGGATAGGTACTATGGTCTTCTTTGCCACCTTTCTATATTGTTTCTTTTCCAACCAAATATGTTTAAAAGTGTCAACAAGGGTTTCAAAGTCGGCAAGCCATGCACCCCTGAGTAGTTCATATTCTCCAAGAGTTTTACCTCTGGAGATGATTCCTTTTTTGCCACTAGGCTATACAAGTTCTTGGGTACAAATTTCCTCGTGGTTTTCCTTGTTCTTCTTCCTGTTATTATGGCACAAAAACACTTTCAAACATTAGCTAATTGTTAATGTTTGAGAAAAAAATGTAATGAGCTCATAGGTCCATGTGTTGAATCTAGTAACTTTGATACCATGTGTAGCATACTTAACTTTCTAAACATGAATTACTTAATGAATTAAATAAAGTAATTATCATATGCTAAAAAATTTATTTCAAATAATATTCATTTAACATGATCCATAATAAAATGAATACTAAAATCTTTGAATTTGAAAAGTAATGATTACAATTTGGAAAATAAGATAATCTTCTCTTTTACAATACATTGATGAATTTCATTTAAAGTATACAAGTTTACAATACACAATAAGTGTTATAAATTCTTCCATATTTGTAAATTTGCATCTCTCTCACAAATCTCGATGAAGTCATCTACAAGAGTGAGAGCATCATCCAAGTGCTTTACCTCCAACCACAGATGGATGGTCCCTTGTTGACCTTCCAATTGGAAATGGCCCTACCCTTCATAATGTGTATAGACAAAGGTAACCAACAAATGAATGTCATTTGAGTCCTAGTGTTGTGTCCTACATAACCAATCGACCATACAACTTTAGTCAACTTCTAACTAAGTATGACCAATCTAACTGAATTATGCATTCTAGAATATTGTGAGCTGACTAATGCAAGTAGATAATTTTGCATTACCTTGACCAAAGTTTTGAAATAAAATAAACACTTCATTAGGAAATGTAGTCATGAGTTCACACACCTCTAACTCGACTTAGAAATGACTTTTCACCTAAGGTTTAATACATGGTTGACTTATTTGATTGTTTGTCTAACTTATCATAAGAATTTAAGAACAAAATGTATAACTCTCTGTGATTGATAAATGAATAACATTTTCTTGACAATGAACATCTGAATTGCATACTCGCAATATCTTGAACCCTGGTTATTGCCACTTGTTCACAAGTTCTTGTATTTATTTGTAAGAGTGAAAAACTCTCATATTTTCATGCACAATATTTTTTTTAATTCTCTTACAATTATAGTATTTTCAAATAATGATACTGACTTGAGACACCTTGTCTTTCTCATGTGTTCTTGTCAACTCAAATCATAAGTAAAATAAAAGTTTTATTCACTAATAACAAAATAACTTCTTAAATAATTTTGATTTCTTTGTGTTTTCCTCTTTATTCTCCGTACAAGAACACATTTTATAATTGTTGATAAATGTATAATTGTAGCATTGTCAATTGTCACCCTTGAAAATTTCACACTATATTTTGCTTCCCCCTAAATTATTGGACCTAATTGAGCATTAAATTTCCTAAATTATACATTCCATGGCCTATTTTTTGCATTTTTTGATAATTTGCAAGCACAAAACAAATGCTCTCATTTAATACTTTGCCCTCAACTCCTTAATTTCCAAAAATAGGTATGGGACATTGGCGCCTAGGGTGCCTATGTCCCCTATTTTGGATCCAAATTGAAATATGTAGGTGTCGACATTTTATTATTTGAAATTCAAATGTCTAAATTCGACCATTGGGATTTAATTTTTATGAAATTTTAAAATAAACACATATAAATGCATAGTTATTGCATCATTTGAAATCTATCGAGCAACAAGTGAATTATTGAGAATCAAAGGCAAAAATTATTATCAAGAGCATTACCAAGCAAGTCAAGAGCAACCATTAGAGGATTTATTGCAACAATTCAAAAATCCAAACATCATGTCAAAGTGTATGTGAGTGTGTTTATATTTATGCTTTCATATTGTTTGTGAAGACTAATCCTTGTAGGTCTCCAAGCTATTCAATCCTTGAGGAGATGTATATGAATTCAGTCCTTCAAGGAAGCCATTGAAGGGTGGTGAGTTGCAACATTTTGTGGATTCATCATTCCTTCCTATCATTTACCCATTTATCATTAGCATTGCCATTGTGGAAGTGGAAACACTAACATGGGGTTTGACTAAGGAAAGCCCCTAAATGACACAACCTTTCTTCTCTCTTTGAATGTGTAGGTTTCAGGTTTGAAGAGGATTGAATGAAGTTTGAAGATAAATTATTCATTGTTGCAATCGAAACCCTACTCCTTGACAACTCACGAAAAATCGCTTACAAAAAGATCTGATAGTGATCCAACAAATTTGCAGATGCAAATTTGAAGCTTTGATCTAGCTCTCGAGGACTGCTAAAACAAATATGAAAAAGACCTACTAGGATAGTGATGCCCCTAGAAGAAACATCTCCAAAAATCAGGCTCAAATTTATACCATAGGTGCACAATGTCATGCTTGGTCCATTTTTTAAGTACAAATTTCTCTGTGATATCTTAGATGTACTATATTTGCATCAAAACAATAATTTGCATCATTAGGTCAATTGAATAATTGCATTTCATTCTTAGGTTACTTTCAGATTTTGTAAAGGGAAAGTTGACTTGCCTTTCAAGTTGTAATTCAATCATATATCATGTCCAAATCCATCAAACCCTGATCATTACTATCTCCTCATTTAATGAAATAAAAGAAAAATGTGTTGGTCCCCCACAAAGGGAGATCTCCCCTAAAGGGAATCTTCCATTTTTCACCATTTCAACAATATATTGCCAAATTATTTTAGAAGAATAAGCACATCTTTATGGTATTTAAATATTTCAGCAACTTTGAATATTGATCTGATTTCTTTTAGTCAACATATCAGAATAAGCTTCAAGCTTATCATACAGTTTTATAAATACATAATACAAAATATTATTTGATATATATATATATATATATATATATGTATGTATGTATGTATGTATGTATGCATTCATGTATACACACACACATATATGTATATATATCAAACTACATATTTATTTTTCTGAGTAAATAGAATAATTTATTCAACTTACCACAACTGGGTAATAAGACTCTTCTTTTCTATGCTAAATAGTTCTAATAGAGAAATTAAATAATTTAATGCCCAAGTCTATAAAAATTAGATTATTTGATCTCTATTCCTTAAAAAATATCAATATATAAACTCATATAAACTTCTCAAATATGAACTTCATCTATATAATACCAAAATTAAAAGAATGGAAATAGATTTTGTGGTTCATGCCTGTAATAATTCTTTATTTTTGCACTTTTAGATGTTAAATGCACAACTACAACACTCCAATCCAACTTCTCTAAGAAACCAAAGCTTGCTACCATCTAAATCTTTGCTCTTTTTTATATTTATTCCATAATATAAAACTTAGCTAACAACCAATTGTAGATCCAAGACAAACGTCCTCAAGAATTTGCCTGAAATAAAACAAATATCTTCACCTTTCGCTCAAAACATACAAAAAAATCCTTCTTCTCCCTTCCCACATTCAAGAGAATGAATGAATAATAATTAACAACCTCCTCTCTAAAGCCCGTGATCCATACTCAATAACTGTTGCCAATAAAAACTCCAAATTGAAACTTTATGGCACACCCCATTATGCCTCATTGTAGGCATTAATATCACATTTCAAGGCAGGAATATAGCTTACAATGGAGGCTTTAGCCTCACGTAGGAGTTAAAATAGTTTGATCTTATTTACTTTCCATTACATGCATTTATTGGCACATGTTTAACTCCCTCAAAAAGCCACGACTCCTTTAACAAGTTGTTGGAATTCATGCCAATTGTATAATAAATTGTATATATATAATATGTGTATATATATATTCTTATTTATATATTTATTTATATTTCACACATATATTTATAATTTTTTAAATATATTTAGATAATAATCAAATAAATTTTATATAAATTGATAAAATGAAAGGATGATGTTGATACAACATAACGCCTTTTTATTGTGAAAAACTAGGCTGAAGACTATATAAGATTTAACCTAACCTTACGACTTGACCATACTTAGCCAAAACACAAAATAAACTCAACGAAAATACTAGGGTTACTTTCCCAAACTTGATACATAATCTTACATGAGTATGTGTGTTCAACTCAGTTGGTATTAACCTATTTGTTTATCCATGTTTATACTCTTCTCTTTGGTGATACTCTCCCTCTCCATCCAGGAGGGTAAAATTTGATCCTGCATTCAACTTAGAAAACCAATAACATAGTAGATCTTACGGGAAATTGTGTGACATGATAAAAGATATAGCATGGCATTTTTCTTGAACTTGTCAATTTCATCCCTTCCAAACTAAAAGTGATGCATGTTCAATGCCATGCATACAAATAGCTTGATGATCCTTTGAGCAAAGAAATTTTCATAGCTTCATATGCATCCACATGTCTCTGTTTGTGAAGGAGATAATGCCTAGGAAATAAACCACCCACAAACCCTTCACCTTGAGTGAGCTCATAAGCATGAACACTCTTTAACAAAGTGATGTCTTGCAAATAAACTACATTGACTACTTTTCTTGCAATGGACTAAAGTGAGTTGAAATTTTGCACTAAATCCATGACATTGGAGATAAAAAATGATGAAAGATTTGTGGGGAAAATGATAGTTGAGACTTAGTGTGCAAAACTTCCTCTCTAATTATAGACTTGATGCAATTGAGAATTGATGGGCAGTTTACCTTAAAATCTTGCTGCAAATGTTATTTTTCAATACACCCTGAAAAGGGTATCTCCCATGGTCAGTCTGTAAAAGGTACTTTATAATTGCATGGTTGATAATCCATGTTGCTGTCAAGTGCCAAGTGACAACCACCGGTTGCCATTCGAACCTATAGATGACGAATGCGAAATGAGGCTCACCGCTTGTTGTTTGAAACCTAGGGACTATATACGAGCTTCCAAACCAAAATGCAGCAGCCAAATACAAAGAACACCTTCACCCCAAAAGCGCTGCAATGGAGAATTTTGTCACCACACAAACCCTTGCTTAGTGTAGTTTTTCCCTTGCTAAATGCCAATTTAAAGGAAGTGCTCATAATTCACATTTCCCAAACCGATCTCAAAAATGATGAAGTTGAGAGGAGAGATACACTCCAAATCTTGTTCAAAAGGAAGTATCTAGATACTCTTGTTATTTTGATTTAATGCCTCACCTTCATCTGAAGCCTACAATTGCCACCTCATTTTAAAACATGTTGATTAATGATGGTTTAAGTGTAATTAGTACAAGTAACCTGCATTAGCACAAAACATGGTTAGAATATAAATTATGACTAGTAGCAAGCTTCATTTTCCCATGACATCAAAAAATTTGATAGTACTTCTTGCATGCTCCAGGATATCTAACTTCATGCTTTTTGATTTTCCTTCAATTCAATATACCCATTTGTCCTCCGCATTTAAAAATATGACAGTTTATTTATTATGTATCACTATCCCCCACATTTGAAAATTATGATGGTTTGTTAATTATGTATCAAATTTAGAATTATAGTCTAAATCGACACTTTTCACCTTTTGTTGGTTTAAGGCTATTCTAGTTCAAGAGCTTCTTGATTTGCAATTTCTGCCAACTGAGGATATTCTTTGATTTTATTAGCATCTTGAACTAGGTATATTTCTTGATTATTACATCCAATGTTTGCTAGACAATCCGCTAATCTATTGCCTTCATGGTACATGTGGGTGATTTGAAAGCTCTGAAACTTATCTAAAAAATTCCAAACTTTTTGAAGAATGTATCCTAGGTTCCAATTATGAATTATTCTTTCTTTGCAAGCATTGAAAATCAATGAGGAGTCTCCTTCAATGTGTAGCTTTGTAATACCAAGCTTCAAAGCTATCTCCAACCCTAGCAAAACTGCTTTTGCCTCTGCAAGGTTATTAGTTCCTTTTGGAAGTCGACAAGAGCTGACTGCTATTACCTTTCCAGTTGAATCTCTTAAGCATATACTTGCCCCTAATTCCCCTGGATTGCCTCTCGAGGCACCATCAAAATTGAGCTTTAAAAATTCTACTTGAGGGGCCTTCCATTTAAACTTTTTTCTATCTACCTTTGTCGAAACAATGTTGTGTAGAATACCATCAAATGACAACATTATACTCTTCTAGTTCTTCAAAATCAAATCATCCCAACTTGTAAATACTTAATTGATACCTTTATGCTTCTGAACACTTTAATTTATAGCTTCAGATATTGCCTTCTCAATATCTGCATTTACAACTTCTACTCAAGAAGCAATTTTCCTGAAAATGTGCAAGTTACGCTCCCACCATTTATTCCATATGACTAATGTGGGAACTACTTGCCATATGCAAGCAAAAAATGATGATTTATATAGGAGTGGCCAGCTTTGAAACAAATCCCGTATTGAATTTGGTAGTGGAGTGTACGAGTTTAACTTGTTCATAGCAAAAGCCTAGCATTGATAATCACAATAATTTCATGAAAATATCAATTAACATATAATCATCTAGTAATATCAAAAACATATTTTTAATGTAAAAGTTAAAAGTAATTGCAAATAGCAATTCAGGGTGTAACAATCAGCTAATACTTAGTTAATTTTCAATTGATTACTAGACTAATTTCATTTTATGTACTTAAGTTAATCTCAAGAGTACTTTTTTCTTTTTTTATATTGAGCTACTATTAGATCATTACATCTCATCGCATGTGATGTTGATACTTGTCATGATCTAATCCTTTTTTCATTTAGGGTTTGCTCTTATGAACATTCTCCTCCATCGTATTATTTAGTAATTCTAGTAACTCTAGCAATTCAATAATACTACAATATTTTTTGAGGAAGTGGCAAATCATTGTTTACAACTCTCGTATGTGGAAGGTGTTCTTATTTGCTATTTGATCCTATTTCTTGTGTATTTTCACAATTTCAACACTTTTGTATATGCAACTATTGGGATGATAATATATACATTAGAGTACTTCATATTATATTGATGTAAGAACAAACCAACCCTCATTCACATACTCACAAAAATATGAAAATTCAACTTAGAAATGGTTTGAAACTGTATACCCTGATATTTGCACTTCTCTAAATGAGCAAAACAACTAAAAACATGAAAAACAAAATACCAAGGACACCTCAAGATTAGCCAAAAGAGAGTGACAAAACACTAAAGAAGGTGGATAGGACAAAGACAAACAGTTTTACCTTCCTTTGTAGTTGATACTCCTTTGATTGGCCCTTGCTTAAGATAGGATGTGTGCTCCTTGATGGCTCTATTGAAGATCTTTGCTATGTGTTTGGATGAAAATGCAAGTGGATGTGATTGAAAATTGGATGAGTGCACAAAATGGCAGCATGTAGTTGCAAATTGACTAAGTGTTGTAAATGCTTATTGAGAGGGGGTATTTATAGAGGAACTTGAATTCTCTAGAGAATTCAAGGGTCAAGATTGATCCAACAAGGTCAAGATGAAGGGCTATGGTGGGTTGAGAACCCACAAGCCCTCACATCTTGACATGTGGAGGGTGAGGTGGCCAAGGGTGGATGAGATGGAAATGAGTTGTCAAAAAGGTACATGAGGTGGAAAAGGACATGCACCTTGGGGGATGAGAGGATTTCCACAAAAAGGGATTTCTTGTCCCCAAGTGGGAGTGAAAGGGACATTTGAGGAATTTTAGAATTCCTCAAAAATCTACATGGGAAAAGGAAAGGTGGTTGGGGGATAAATGTGAATTAAAAATTCACATTCCTAGGAAAGATCTAAAAGATAAAAGATGGGCTCCAAAAAGGTGGGACTTGGTCACATGTGGAGATTGTGACAAGTCCAAGGTTGGTCACATGTGGAGATTGTGACAAGTCCAAGGTTCTAGAAGCCTTGGAAGGATGGAATGTGAATTAAAAATTCACATAAAGAAGGGGAATCTAGGAAGAATAAAAGGAATTAAAAATTCCTTGGGGAATGATTAGGCTTAATTAATTAGTAATTAAAGGATAATTAGGGGCTAATTAGGATTAAAAGCCAACTTGCAAAAGTTGGAGGATGTGACACATCCTAATCAAGGATTAGGCATGTGCACATCTTTAATGAAGAGATTAGGAAATGGATTAGGATTAGATGAAAATGACATGTGAAGAATTAAATAAATGTAATATTTATTTAATTTATTTGATGCAAAGAGGATTAAGGAGGGTAAGGTATTTAATTATTAATTAAATACCTTAGGTATTTGGCAGAATTAAAGATATTAATTAAATAATACTAATATTACTTGATTATCTCGAATAAGAGGATGTTTAGATGAAAAGTGATAAATTTGGATAAATTAATTGTCCAAATTTGGATGTCTACAGAAACAACACAAAAATTTGTAAGAAGTATTCTTCTTTGTTCATTCAAAATCTCCTTCAATTACAAAACAAGAAAGCATTTTTGAAAATATATTGTTTCGTAGCCATATGGGCTGATGAAAAAACATTAAAAATCTGATATGAGACTGAAATATGATAGAAAAAATCAAATACATAATGGTTTCATTCAATCTCACTTCTTTCACTCGATTCTAGCTCCTTCAACTTGCATTCATCATTAGAAATCGTTGTTGCAATCAAACCATGAAATCATCAATCTTCTTGCTACTATAACACACCTCCAAACTTGCAACAAATATGTCTTATTGGCCTCTTTCAACCTTCTTTTAGCTGAAATTCTCAAGCTCCCTTCATATGGACTCCACTAGATCACTATCTCCTAAAATGTGGAGCTCACTAGCTCCCTAAAACATGAGTTTCTATTCAAATAGAAATTTGCAACAATGGATGCTTCAAATCCTCTCTTCAATCCAATAACATCTCCCCATCTCACCTGCAAAAACTCCCAAAGCCATCTCCCCAAATGACAAGGCATCATAATATATAAGTTTTAGAATGAGAAAACCACAAGAAAAATACCTCCTTGGAAAACCTATGCCCCATTTGGAGAAATTATCATAAAAATAATAAAAATTCTCAATGCTCACATGGGCACCTAAACCATGGCCAATCAAATTTGGTCAATTATGACATCTTCTTTGATTCCTGGTGGGCCCGACGACTCCAAATATGGACATGCAACAATATGCAAAGTTTGTGGCACAAACATACAAATGCATGCATAACATGCACTTGAACATGCAAGCACATGCACCCCAAGTGGCCCCCACCAAGAATGGGATGCCCAAGAGGGGTATTTTTCCAATTTTCCCTTATAAAATATTAAAAAATGCATAATTCCCACCAAAATTATAATTACAATTTCACCCCAAGGAAAATTATAAAGTTGTAAATCAAAATATTTATTCTCCCCCTCATCCCTTATTGAAAATAAACAAAAATAAAATAGCAATATTTTTGGTGATGCAAGATTACTAGTACCCTTAGATGCTCCTGCATTAGACACCCGAGGTAGGAAATTTTTTGTGAATATGGATTCACAAAATGGAGTTGAGTGGTAGTACAACCCTTTTCAAATTGCAAGCAATCCTTAGCAAACTCCATCACTAAATTTGGTACCTACAATTGAGTCTTCTTTCTCCTCTTCCAACATGTAGTTGGAACAAGAAATCTGCTCCTCTAACAACTCAACACTCCATTCTTCTCTCCTCTCATGGACTTGTATCCATTATGTACCCTCCTCCTCCTCCTATTACCATACATTCTCCTCTCTTCTCTCATGGGATTCAACCCACCACAAACTGAAAACCTCCACCAAGTTTCACCTACAACATCCTCTGCAAATTCTACATCCAAATATGTATTATCCAAAAAATAATCAAAATCTACTGTATCCTTATACAAATATGTAATTACTACTCCATGGAAATTAGAAATTTCCATCTACATACTCTCTTCTTGCTCGACATCCTCTTCCAATTCCACCAAAGAAGGTATAGAATCATCACAAATAAATTCAAAAATAAAGTTTACCTCATTCTTATTTGTTGTCCTAACATCTTTTTCCTAATTATTCACTGCAACATCCATCTTCTCACCTCCAATGATAAGTTTTGTAAACTCCTCTTTGTGTTTGTCCATCATTTATCCTTCCAACAACTTGTTGGTTCTTTCCATCTCTTCTTTCAGCAAGAGATCTTCCTCTTCCTCACCAACCTGATCATCAAACTTAGGACCATCCATGTTCACAATTTTTGATTACAAATCTTCTTCATCCACTTCAAATAATGCACTCCATTCACATACTACTGTTGAAACTTGTGCCTCATTATCTTCTCCACTTGTGTGGGTTTCCCCCACATATTCTTCCTTACATTCAACCGCTACCAAAGGGTTGCAACACTCTTTCTTTCCAATCTTCTCTTCATTGTCCTCTTTCAAGAGAATGTTCTTCTTCCCATATCTCTCTTTCTTTATTCCCATTTTCTCCTTAACCATCTTTTCCAATACATCTACTTCAGTGTAAGAGACCTACCTTTCTCTACTTGTGATTTTTATGCTGAATGATAAGGGTTTGTAATTTTTTTCATATTTTCTCACAGATTGCCAGTCAAGAAATCAAATACAAGAAATGCAAACATAAACCCTACTGCAACAATGAAATTAATTTATTGATTTTCTTCCAAAGCTTTTACAAGTATGTGCATACTCGGAAATACAATCTCCTATAGATCTGAAGCAATAAATCTGATGAAGCATAGACTTGACTTCTGGATGAAGCCAATAGTGAACACCTTCAGCTGATATTCCACAACCTCAGAATGTTGATACAATGGAGAGTTTTCATTCTCCAAAGCCGATACGCTGGCATAAACCCTTGGGCTCCCTTCCCCAAACGCCAATGAGAAATTATCAAACAAATATCAAATAATCAATTATGAATCCTCCTAATGAGCCCCTTAAGATTCTTTTATACTTTTCCTGGAGGGACTCATACACTTTTCTCACCAATGTGGGATAAAAGATAATTGACCAATCCCCTAATTTGCCTTTTAAACATTTTAATAAAATGTTTGCACTTTGGAATATTAAAATATGTCCTTGAAATTGGCGCTCAAGTAATTAATTAAAATGGCCCCCTTTTTAATGATGAATGGACCCTCAAGTGATAAAGTGCAAATATAATATTATAATATAATATTAAAATATTAATTATTATTAAAGTCACCTTTAATAATAATTAAACATTATAACTTAGGAAAAACTCCTTATTTCACCAACTCAATTGAATTTGGGAATCGACACTGCCAACATGTGAACTCTAGGTGCCCTGCTATAAATAGAATTGCTTGCCAGTTGACTTACTATAAATAGTAAGTATGTGAAACTGAGTCAACTGAAAGCTAAGCTTGAACCCACACAAGACGCTGAAGGAGAGATTCCTCTGATTATCACCAAAAGAGACCCTCTAACTAGACATAGTAACCTGCGAGGGCCAGGAATAGGCTAAATCCACCGAACTCTGATGCTCGCAACATTGGGGACATTACAATCCGCCCTCCCTGAAATTGCTTGTCCTCAAGCAATCTCTACTATAAAGAAACCCAACTCCTCAGAAGGCCCAAAAGAAGAACTGTGAAGTGTCCCACACATCTCTAACTGTCTCTAGTAGCATCAACAAAAACACAACTACGCAAGCTATCCCTGGATCCCAAACCTAGAATGAAAGTCTATCATGTCTGTCATCCTCAGGCTTCCACTACGCTCTATTGCCTCCAACTTCACCATGCTGGGAATGGTGAAGTAACCCAATGGGACCCATCTAATACTCTATGCCAAAACTGTCACCACTGGGATCCCAATACAATCTGCACTCACATCCATTTGTCATGTGGAGATAAAAACATCTAGCAACATCTGCTACACCAAATCTCTCTTTGTCCTCTGCAAAACCCTCATGGATGTGATAACTAACCAAGCCATCATGCCTACTAATACCATAGTCACCCTGTAACCATGTACCCATAAGAAAACTTTGTGACATAGAAGTAGTAAACCTTGTTGGATACATATTAGCATGATGTAAAACTAATAGTTGTCCCTGCAAGTAATTCCCCACAAACCGTTGAGTCTGGCGCTTGCAATTGTTAATCCCATCTTCTAAAGATGGTGAATACCCATCCCAAAATGGATGGTATAACTCCGGAACCAAACCACACTGATGCATCATCAAATCCTCAGCGTGTGGGCTAAGGGAGAAGTGATGAACACTCCTCACTATGCAATCAAGATAAAATGCTCCCACCTCTATCAATGGTTGACCATCATAGTCCCGGGGAAACAAATCAGCATAAGTACAAATCTCCATACTGGATGATGCCCCACATATCTCCTGTGACGACGATGGAGTAGTGATGTGATCTGTCACACAACTCTCAAAAAAATCAACTATCTCATCACAAGAGCTCTCAACCAAAACACTCATCCCATCAGAATTAACTGCACCCAAATCTGTGATGGACGTAACCACATCCTCAACCTGCTCACAGCTATGAACCATGGGTGTATGCTCCTCACCAACTGCTACCATGGAAATCTGAACTATATCAAAAGATGGTGAAGATTGTGCTAAACTCAACGCCATGGTAAGCTTCTCCATCCGTAACTATGACTCTTGAAGGGCCAACTGGGCACTCTACAATGATTCCATAGTCACCTCAAGCTCACGAGTGAGCTCATCAACCTCCTCCTCCTCCCTCTTTAGTGCATCATAACAAATACAATCCCACTCGAGAAGAAAATCCCTGTCCGCAAGTAGTTTTAGGTAATTTTGTTTCATCATTCCAATTGCTTCTCGAAGTGCATGTATCTCTGCAAGGGAAAAACCACTATCACCATGCTCATCTATCAAAGGAGTACTCCAACCATAGGTAGCCAACATCTGACGAGCAACATCAAAATGCTCAATGGTTGTGGCAATCATATTGTCATTCACTTTTAGTTGCCCAACCAAATGATGACTCTGTAGCTTATGACCCCCATACAAGTTTTTCGGTTCACAAGCTGCACTATGATATGAGGCTGATTCGTCATCACTCACTACATGATAAGCAGCATCATGTGTGCTTTCATCCATGCACACCTCAACATCTAAGGTACTGCTGTTATGTACCTCAAAGGATGGCTCAACTATAAAGTAGAAGCTGCCGATATGACAGTATCTTCACACACTTCCACTTCCAATGCAACTAGATCACCATCCAACTCATGATCCTGGGATTTTGTGCCAACACTTGAACCTTCTAACTTGTTGTCTAAGGTCTGGTCTGGAAAATTAGACTCACCATGACATGAATCCTCAAGATACAATGCATCATTAGTACCCAATTCCTGAGTACTTTCATGTAACAACTCAATAGTAGCATCTTGCACATGTGTAGCCCTTGCTGTCTCAAGCTGATGCAAAGTTTTACTACTGTTGTCATGTAAATCAGATTCGTTATTGGTCACCTTTTCTGTGTAATCTCCATGCTTTACATCCATATTTTGCGTGTCAACATTCAAAGTTTCTCCCACAACATTTTCCGCAGTGGCCATGACACCTAACCCATTGTTATGCTCAAAGAAAAGACTGTTGTTATCAAAAACAGAATTGTTAGCATGACTGATAACAACTTCTTGGGTGCTAAGAGTACCAACATTCTCCTCGAGTTTCATCCTCCTTTCCATTTCCTGTGTATTGATAAGGTTATTTGCATTAGTGTTTGATTTCTTCTTCTTTGCAAACAAGGAATCCAATTTTTCCGGATGCTGTAGAAGCCTAGTCACACTCTTGTCATAATCCTGAATAGCTTGTGTGAGCTCTGCCATGAGTTCCTGTATAGACTTTTCCTTCTGTGGTAGGGTGGGAAGAAAGGTAGGTAATAGTCTTCCATCTTCAGTTCTATAACGGCTATAGGCAGCCATTGATGCAACCCTTTTTACAATATCTATATGTAGCTAGTTTCCAATTGAGTTCTGCTAAAGATGAGTGTTGATCACTGAACTATCTCTCAAGAGTTGGATGATATCTTCGATGTATAACTCAAGAATTTCGTCAATAATTTCCATGCAAATCTTAACTGTTGTTTCTGGCTTTTTTTGTAACTTTAATGCATAAGATGATATCATGAACATAAATGACTCTTAATTGCATTCTACTAATAACCGTAATGGAAGCATTGCAATATTCATTTTGACTTAATGCAATCAGATGATGCAAATATACAGCTTCAGCTAGTTGGCATTATGACAACCAGTTTGCAGTCAAACTCTTAACAACATAGAATGAATAAACTTCAATTGATTTCAACTCTCGCCAGTCCCTTACAACAGATCACTCTCAATGAGAGTTAATAATATGCAAGCCTTCCACTATAAATATGCAAATATCACATTGTACAATGCACAGTCCAACCACTAGTGACTACAACTTACTGCCTAGGACTGCAATGACCCACTGAATTGCAATTACAATTTTGTGCATATGAATGGAACCTAATTTGATGCCTTCTTGAGACGTCTTGTCTAGCTGGTGCAAACACAGACTTTGCCTCTGATTCTCTAAACCCAAGCTGGCCTGTGGTGTTGTCCCAAATACAAAACTCTTCTATTCTTTCTGCCTTTATTGTCAAATAATAAACTGGATGGTAGATTAAGTGATGAATTGAAAACTTAACTACGGTATCAAGCAGCTCCCGTCAGGCACTCTCGTAGACCCGCAACTTCAATCACTAGAGGATAGTCATTGTATACAAAGCAGCTCTCGATTATGCTCTAAGCCGATAATTTTGATGGCTGTTGGAACCTTAAGGGGACGGAAGAACAATCTTAACAACCTTAATTAATCAAATATGACAGTGCCAATTATATTTTTGACAGAGGATATTTTAAAATGGAGTGACTAAATTGAATTGTTGTCTTTCTCCTATCGTCTCATCTACCTGACAATGGCTGAGAAAACAATTTTGTTTCTACCGCGATTTCTTTAGTCTCCTAAGCATTGACTTGACTTATTGTCCCATTCGATGCAGCTCCTTCATATATCGACCTCCAGTTTCTGACGTCTTATTCTAAGCTACTCCCGACTCAGGATGGAGTCCACGTATTCCCTTCAAATATTCTCGGCACTCTTATTTGAATATAGCACCTCCTTCAATTTGGGAATATAGAAAGATGTCAAGCAGGACCCGATATTTTAAATATCTCCTACTAAGCAGACCCACATATTCCACAATGATTCTCTCCTCTGCAACCTGACTTCCCTGAGGCTAGGAAGACTTATTCTGTACTTGTGACAAGCTTAAGCTGTGCGGCAGTATTATTGAAGACCAGGCAGTTTCTTATAATCTCATGCCAATTTACTCTTTACAAATACCACGATTCCATTGAATAAATAAGCGGCCTCCACTTATGACGTGATGAAATCGTGCTTTTCCACAAATCGTTTTATCTTGCATTCCACGATTTTCTTGATCATAATATTATATCGATGCTTTAATCTTTTTGTCTGTATCTAAAATGTGTCTTCCTCAATCTCATAAATTGCTAAATGAATATAATATTCAGAGCTTTAATTAATCACGTCTCTTTGAAGATGTGACTCAGCTTCATGTCATCACTTTGTCTCTTTATCTTTGACGGCTGGGTAAGACTCAAATTTCTCCACATTCAAAGCAGCTTCCGACAAATATTGCATATTAGAGTCAATGCCTTAGAATGAAGTATGAGTGTCGTGTTTCTTGTTTGACATCGATTACTTCTGTGCACAGGTGGCATCCAAGTCTTTCGTCTTATTCCAGCACCTTGAGTATCCACGACTCTTAGTAGCTTCAATATAACTGATGATCTGGCAGTATAGATTTGCTCAAAAGAACCACAATTTCCTTTCAATTTTGGAATCCTTCATAAAACCTTCTCTGATTTCTGAAACCCTGTCAAATTAAAATATTTTCTAGATATTTCTCCAGATCTGTGAAAACCCCAAATTCCCAGAAATTTCTGTTTGCAACTAAAAACCCTTAATATTAAGAAGTTTTTCTTGCTCATAAAATTTATTTCCCACATAGGATGGCAGGATTCAGGCTCTGATACCACTGTAAGAGACTTGCCTTTCTCTACTTCTGATTTTTATGCTGAATGATAAGGGTTTGTAATTTTTTTCATATTTTCTCACAGATTGCTAGTCAAGAAATCAAATACAAGAAATGTAAACATAAACCCTACTGCAACAATGAAATTAATTTATTGATTTTCTTCCAAAGCTTTTACAAGTATGTGCATACCCGGAAATACAATCTCCTATAGATCTGAAGCAATAAATCTGATGAAGCATAGACTTGACTTCTGGATGAAGCCAACAATGAACACCTTCAGCTGATATTCCACAACCTTAGAATGCTGATACAATGGAGAGTTTTCATTCTCCAAAGCGGATACGCTGGCATAAACCCTTGGGCTCCCTTCTCTAAACGCCAATGAGAAATTATCAAACAAATATCAAATAATCAATTCTGAATCCTACTAATGAGCCCCTTAAGATTCTTTTATACTTTTCCTGGAGGGACTCATACACTTTTCTCACCAACGTGGGATAAAAGATAATTGACCAATCCCCTAATTTGCCTTTTAAACATTTTAATAAAATGTTTGCACTTTGGAATATTAAAATATGTCCTTGAAATTGGTGCTCAAGTAATTAATTAAAATGGCCCCCTTTTTAATGATGAATGGACCCTCAAGTGATAAAGTGCAAATATAATATTATAATATAATATTAAAATATTAATTATTATTAAAGTCACCTTTAATAATAATTAAACATTATAACTTAGGCAAAACTCCTTATTTCACCAACTCAATTGAATTTGGGAATCGACACTGCCAACATGTGAACTCTAGGTGCCCTGATATAAATAGAATTGCTTGTCGGCTGACTTACTATAAATAGTAAGTATGTGAAATTGAGTCAACTGAAAGGTAAGCTTGAACCCACACAAGACGCTGAAGGAGAGATTCCTCTAATTATTGCCAAAAGAGACCCTCTAACTAGACATAGTAGCCTACAAGGGTCGGGAATAGGCTAAATCCACCAAACTCTGATGCTCGCAACATTGGGGACATTACATTCAGCCTCCAGCTTTTCAAATTCTTCATGGTACTTCCTATTTTCCACTTCTTCCCAATATTGTTCTCAGAACAAAATTATTATAGACCTCCTCATGACCCATCCCATCTTCTTTGGTATAGAATGCCTCACGCTCAGCGATCCATCTACGCACTCTAATCCTCTAACTTCATTTTCCACCTGTAAGTCTTGGTGCAAACTATCTCACATTGGCACTTTTGCCTGCACAGTTAGGAACTCCCGCCATGATACCACTAATGTATGAACAAACCAACCCTCATTCACATACTCACAATAATCTGAAAATTCAACTTAGAAATGATTTGAAACAACACAAAAATATGCAAGGAGTATTCTTCTTTGTTCATTCAAAATCTCCTTCAATTACATAACAAGAAGCATTTTTGAAAATACATGTTTTCACAGACATATGGTTGATGACAAAAATTACAAATCTGATATGAGATTGAAATATGACAGCAAAAATCAAATATAAAATGGTTTCACCCAATCTCTCTTCTTTCACTTGATTCCAGCTCCTTCAATTTGCATTCATTATTAAAAATTGTTGTTGCAATCAAACCATGAAATCATCAATCTTCTTGCTGTCGTGACACACCTCCAAACCTGCAACAAAAATGTCTTCTTGGTATCTTTTAGCTGAAACTCTCAAGTTCCCTTCACATGGACTTCACTAGATCACTATCTCCCAAAATGTGGAGCTCACCAGCTCCCTAAAACATGGGCTTCTATGCAAATAGAAATCTGCAACAATGGAGTCTTCAAATCCTCTTTTCAATTTGGAAGCATCTCCCCATCTCACTTGTAAAAATTCCCAAAGTCATCTCCCCTAATGACAAGACATCATAATATAGAAGTTTTAGAATGAAAAAACCACTATGGTTTTCCAAAACCACAAGAAAAACACCTCCTTGGAAAACCCACTCCCCATTTAGAGAAATAATCATAAAAATAATAAAAGCACTCAATGCTCATATGGCCTTCACATGGGAACTTAAACCATGGCCAATCAAATTTGGTCAATTACGACACCTTCTTTGATTTTCGGTGGCCCCGATGGCTCCAAATACAAACATGCAACAATATACAAAGCTTGTGGCACAAACATGCAAATACATGCATAACATGCACTTGAACATGCACCCCAGTGGTCCCCACCATGAATGGGACGCCAAGAGGGGTATTTTCCCAAATTTTCCTTAGAAAATATTCATAAATGCATAATTCCCACCAAAATTATAATTGCAATTTCACCCCAAGGGAAATTAAAAAGTTGCAAATCAAAATATTTATTCTCCCAACCCCTACGCCCTTATTGAAAATAAACAAAAATAAAATAACAATATTTTTGGTGATGTAAGATTGCTAGTATCCATAGATGCTCCTGCATCATATATGCTTGTCTCATAATAAATATAAAAGGGAGCACAATAAATGCCTTATATTCTATCATGAAATATGAAAGGTAGTAAAAAAGTTTAATAATATTTTAAAGTTGAATATAAGTTGTATTTAAAATAATAATATGTTATTTTTTATAACAATAAGCAGGATTTTTGTGTTCAACTATTGGGTCATTTGTGTCAGATATACAAGTTCGAGATAACAAGATTTATGGTTACCAAAAAGGAAGAGATCTTTTAGGTTGCATATAAATTAAATTTAAAATAAAAACTGTAATGTCCCCTTTATGGGATAACCTAAATTTTCCCTAATTCCTTAAATCAAGAATCAATTAGATACATTTCAGATTGAACATTTTAAGAATAAGACAATTAAATGCATTATCATCTAAGGCATAAACTAACATGACTTCCTACTCTTGATCGGAATAGAATCTCGCCTTGTCTCCTCTTTCCTATCCTCATGGGATGGCAATTTACTGTGTAAAAGGGCGTGTGAACGCATCTCAAAGTGGACTCCCTCAAGGTGTTCCACCCATCTTGGGACCCTCCATTAGTGGAGCGATTTACCCACTTTTCCCTCCACAAACGCACAGTACTTATTGAGTGCTAGCAAAAGGGAATTTTGGCCTGAAGTCTATTCTTCAAGGTAAAGTCATAATAGCTCAACAAGACACATATTTTGTTCTTACATATCAAATCAGTGACATAGATCCATTATTCATATTTAGCAATAATTGATAACTCAGATATACAGAGTTGTTATCTATGACTAATAATATATATAATTGCATACCATAGTAAGATATAACATACTACAAGAATAATAAACATAATATCTCATACTCATCTGTCGGTTGCTATATTGACAAGGATATCTGAAATCCCGATTTCATTCTCCTCCTAATTGATCCATCTGTCCTTAACACGTAAAAGAGATGATTAGTATGAATCAAATAAGTAAGAAACTATTTTCCCTTCATATATTAAAGGATCATAATTGCTTATAAGGTTCAATAATTGTTGCACACATCATTATTGCATAATTGAGAATAATGCATATAGATATATATGTATAACCAATCATAAATAATATCCATCTATACCTTATATGAATATATATGCATCATTGTTTCTATTTGTCAATTTATAATAGTTTCATATATACATATATATATGTATATCAACATATCTATATATATATATTTATAATATTAATTCATCATGTTTAGATCCTTAATTCATGAGTGATTATTCAAATACAAAATTACTTATTTGTATCCTTAACATATATTTACCAAACTTATTATATGAATTTATTAAATACTTATCTGAATCCCGATTTGCAAAAGCCTCTATTCCAGCTTTGGTT
>VDFB02006407.1:0-50095 GCA_007258455.2 Sequoia sempervirens
ATATCTTCATACAAAATGGCCGATAGTTCTACTTCAGTTGGAATGGGTGCAGAGAGTCAATTTAAATATGATCCAGGCTCACCTCTTTGGCGACATACGACAATGATTCAACAACTTCCCGGTGGTGGGGGTTATGTTTGGCGTTGCAGCCAATGTGGAACTACATATAGGAGCTCGTACTTTCGAGTGAAAGCCCATTTATGTGCTATTGGTAATCAAGGAATAAAACCTTGCCTTGGGCCAAATAAAAAAGGGTTGACAAAGAATCAAATAATGGGTTATATTAAAGAACAAGAGGATGCTAACAATGCATTCAAAACACCAAAGGCTACAGACCATCCTCTTATGAAGAAAGGTAAAAATAAAAGCAAAAGCTCGCAAAGACTTAGTGGCTTATCAGAACCGGCTGGCCCACATCCTTTCATGGAAATGGCACAATCTTCTAAAGGAGAAAATATTTCGGTGACACGAAAAAGAGGCCCATTGGATAGAGCCTTCAAAAATGAAGCAAGGGAGTTGGCAGATGAGAGCATTGCACGTTGCATTTATAGCAATGGGCTTCCTTTCAACCTTGTTAGATCACCTTATTGGCAGGAAATGGTGAAAGCCATTTCTAAGACAACTCCTGATTATGTTAGTCCTGGGTATGAAAAGGTGCGGACCACCTTATTGGCAAAGGAGAAATCTTTAGTAGATGTAGCATTGAGAGGAATCAAGGATACATGGGTCGAAACAGGTGTGTCCATCATTTCTGATGGATGGAAGGATTGCAAAAATAGACCATTGATCAATGTTATAGCAGTATCCCCTAAAGGGGCGATGTTTTTGAAGGCAGTTGATTGTGAAGGGAAAATAAAAGATGCAAGTTTTATTGCCAATATCCTCATAGAATCCATTGAAATGGTGGGGCCTGAAAACGTTGTCCAAGTCATAACAGATAATGCTAAAAACTGTAGGGCAGTTGGGGCTATAGTGGAGGCTAGATATGGTCACATTTTTTGGACACCATGTGCAGTCCACTCACTCAATTTGATAATGCAAAAGATTGGTACACAAATTGAGTGGGTCAAGCAAATCTACGCAGAGGGTGAGGAGATCCAAATGTTTGTGACTAATCATCATATGTCACAAGCCATCTTCAGGACCTTCTCCAAGTTGGAGTTGCTTAAGGTAATTTAAATCTGATTTTTTAATATAATTTTTTATTTTTTTATTTTAATTTTTCATTGCTGATTTGTGACATGCATTTTCTTACAATGTTAGGTTGCTGAAACTCGATTTGCATCTCACACAATTGTCTTAAGACGACTTGTGAAGGTGCGACAAGCCTTGGGTTCTATGGTCATCAATAGTTTGTGGAGTGTATGGAGGCAATCAAGCACAGAAAGAGCCCAAAAAGTGAAAGCAATGATCTTAGATGATGAGTGGTGGGCTCGTGTGGAATATGTTTTAAATTTCACCGAGCCTATTATGAGCATGATTAGGTATACTGATACTGATCGCCCATGTTTGGGTGAAATTTATGATGGCATGGATTCTATGGTGGAGAAAATAAGAGCAATAATAGATGCCAAGGAACATGACCCAACGGAATCATTTTTCAAAACTGTGCAAACTATTATTGTTGACCGTTGGAACAAGATGACCACCCCTTTACATCTCTTAGCATTTGCTTTGTCACCAAAGTATTATAGCAAAGAGATACTTTCATTGCCGAGGAGGATGGCACCATATAGGAATTTAGAGGTTGCTACTGGCTATAAGGCTGCATTTAGAAAGATATTTGTAGATGATTCAATGTTCATTGTTCATGTGCTCATCAATCATCAAAAGGATTGTCAGAATCATCATGACTTGGATTTTGAGTGGTTTCAACTTCAAAATCATCATCATTTGAACCCAAAGCGGATCCAACACCATGTGATATGTCATCAATATCACCCACATCATCCATAGTGGCTCTAACAAGATCCTGAATGGTTGCATACAAGTCAGTAGACTCGGGTGCTACATCCCAAAGCCTCGCTGCCCCCCTGCCTGTATTGAGGATCCTTACGTGACAGAAGACGCAAATTGGAATGAATATACACTAAGTCTTCAACTCTTTTTGCAGCCAACCGGTTACGCTTCAATGAATATATAGGGATTTAGAGGTTGCTGCTGGCTATAAGGCTGCATTTAGAAAGATATTTGTAGATGATTCAATGTTCATTGTTCATGTGCTCATCAATCATCAAAAGGATTGTCAGAATCATCATGACTTGGATTTTGAGTGGTTTCAACTTCAAAATCATCATCATTTGAACCCAAAGCGGATCCAACACCATGTGATATGTCATCAATATCACCCACATCATCCATAGTGGCTCTAGCAAGATCCTGAATGGTTGCATCCAAGTCAGTAGACTCGGGTGCTACATCCCAAAGCCTCGCTGCCCCCTGCCTGTATTGAGGATCCTTACGTGACAGAAGACGCAAATTGGAATGAATATACACTAAGTCTTCAGCTCTTTTTGCAGCCAACCGGTTACGCTTCACTGAGTGGATAAAGGAGTATGTACTCCAATTCCGTTCAGCGGCAGAAGAGCTTGCAACCTGGAGAGAAAACCAACAAAATTAAAAATAAAATAAAAAAATGCAAGATAAATTCAAGAATGTTAAGTGTTAAATTTTACAATACAAGTGGCAAAAAAAAAAAACTTACTTGTGAGAGGATCTTGATTGCAAGAGGTTGGAGGTACATATAATCTTGACCATGGAGGTACCACCATGTAAGAGCATCCATTTTGTATTGGTCTCTAGCAACAAAAGCGTTATGATTTTTTGATTTTCCTGTGACAAACATTCCAAATTCTCTCATGACACTTGCATGCACTTCTGGATCACTGAACATTCTACTAAATGTCGTCTTATACCCATTAGCAACTTCAGAATCTCTATATGGCGGTATTCTCCCTAGGATAGAAAGTACTTCAGTGGTATAGTACCTCGGAGATAGGGCATATGCAAGGAGGTGCAATGGAGTTGTCATCTTGTTCCAACGATGAAGAACAATTGCTTCCACCCTTTTGTACAAGGTGTCTTCAGGATCATTCTCTTTTTTTTGTATTTCTATTTTTATTTTTTCCAACATTGTGTCCATGCTATCATAGACATCCCCCAAGCATGGTTCATCTGTATCAGCAAACCGAAGCATAGACATGATAGGTTCGGTGAATTCCAATACATAATTCACACGATCCCACCAATCGTCATTCAAGAAATGCCTTGACTTTTTGGGCCCTCTCTGAATTTGATTGCTTCCATATACCCCATTGGTTGCTAATAACCATTTGACTCAATGCATCTTTCACCTTCACAAGTCGTCTCAGAACAATTGTGTGAGATGCAAACCGGGTCTCGGCAACCTAAGAACATGTTAATAGTAAGTTAATAACACATTTAAAATATGTAAATAATGCAAAAAATTATTTTATTCAATTATGTAAAACATGACATAAATGATGAATGAAACTAAATAAATTAAATTTTAAAATTTACCTTCAACAATTCCAATGTTGAAAAAGTTCTGAAAATTGCTTGTGACATATGGTGTTTTGTCACAAACATCTGGATCTCCTCAGACTCCTGGTATATTTCTTTCACCCACTCTATTTGGTTGCCAATTGCTTGCATCACCAAATTGAGGGAGTGTACGGTGCACGGTGTCCAAAAGATGTGCTCATATCTGGCCTCTACCAAAGCACCTGCAGCCTTGCAATCTTTTGCATTGTCCGTAATTACTTGGACAACATTTTCACTACCCACCATCTCTATGGAGTCAATGAGAATCCTGGAAATGAACACTGCATCTTTCACTTCCCCTTCATAGTCAACCGCCCTCAAAAACATTGCCCCCTTGGGGGACACTGCAATAACATTAATCAATGGACGGTTTTTGCAATCTTTCCATCCATCGGAAACAATAGATACACCTGTTTCAACCCAAGAATCTCTAATTGGTTTTAGTTGGGCCTCTACATATTTCTTCTCTTTTTGCAATAAGGTGGTACGCACCTTTTCATACCCAGGACTTGTGAAATCAGGAGGTGCACTATTTATTGCTGACACCATGTCCTTCCAATATGGTGATCTCACCAAGTTGAATGGAAGACCATTGGCATAGAGGCAACGTGCAATTTTTTCTTCAGCAATATCTCTTGCCTCCATTTTAAATGCCTTCTCTAATGGACCTCTCTTGCGGGTGGTGGTTTCTGGTTCTTCATCTTCTTCTTCCGTAGAGGGTATAGACAAGAAGGGATGTCTAGAGGGCCTAACTATCTGATGAGTGGGTAATGTTGTTTTTTTCTTTCCGGAACTATAACTAGTTTGTTTTCCTCTTGCAATGGAATTGTCAGCATCTTCTTGTTCTTTTATAAATGCTGCTATTTGTACAGCAGAAAACCCCTTCTTATCTGGGCCCACACACATATTAATCCCTTTACCACCAGGGCCCATAAAATGAAGTTTCACTCGGTAGTAGGAGCTATTATATTGTACATTGCAAAAATTACACTTCCAAACAAACCCCCCACCTCTAGGAATTTGTGAAATTCGTGTGGTATGTCTCCATAAAGGAGATCCTTTATCAATTTTGAACTTTTGGCTTCCATCCCCACCCACTGAACTTTGACTACTGGCCATTGTTGCAATCTATAAAAAAAATGAAAAAAAATATATATATTTGAAAAACTTCTTCACAAACTTGAAAAAATTCATCAAAAACTAAGAAACTTAAAAAAATTCATCAAAAGATTGAAGAATAGGGTTTAAATGCATACCTTGAACACTAAATCTCCTTTGTAGAAGCTATTTGCCACTCCACAATCGATCTCCTTCAAATGCAATCACCTCCCTTCAAAATGCTAAGATGGAAAGAAAATATGGAGAGAGCAAAATGAGAGGTAAAAATGAAATGTTTTAGTGTTGAAAGGGCCTCATATTGGGTCGTTTTAGGGTTAAGAGGCAAAATAGAAATTAAAAAATTGTTTTTTTTTCATTTTTGGGCCCACTTTTTAAGTGCTGGGCCGTGGGTTCTCAATGGTTCGCCCGAGTACGCGGCTGGTACCCCCGGGTCCACGTACCTTTGGGCAAGGTACTCGCTAGGTACGCACCCAGCCTTGTGGGTTCGCCCGGTTGTGCGCTTGCACGCACCCGGGCGAACCCACAGGGCTGGGCACACACCCTGTGCGTACCCACAGGCGAACCCATACCAGGTTCGCACCTAAACCGGGTTCAAGGCCTGTGGGTACGAATCCGGTAACTTAGCTGATAAGAGATTGGAAAGTCTGAAAAAGAATACACCAGCTGCCGAACAAGTCTGAAAAGGTCAACTTGAGATCTGATTTAAGGAAAATCAGCATCCAAGAAGATGAACAGCGGCTGCAAAACTGAGAATCAATATCCAAAATACCACATCTACTCATATTCACTACCGAAAACACCCTTTCTGAAGACTCCATCACAGAAAAAAGACATTCTTTGCTCAAATTTTCTATCCAAACCTTCAATTGATGAACAGGAGGAGCCCAAAATTGGGTGATAAAGAAGGAATCAGCATCCAACAATCTGAAAATCTGATGCTTATTATTCCATACATCCTTCTTTCCACACATAATGATTATCATCAAAACATGTTGAAAATTCCAAACATGGATACTCAATTGAAAATAATCTTCAAAACTCTAGAGAAATTTCTCAACACATTCCCAAATGTTGATTAGAACCAAAAGTGCTCTCCAAAAACTGATGTTCCCTTTATTGAACCTTCGAAGCCTCACCATGAAAGCTTCAACTACAAGTGTACATGGAACACTCAATGTCTTCAAATACCATCCCAAGAAAGGATTAGTGTGAGATGAAACAACACTCAACCCAAAGGATGGATTATTAGACATGTAAACACATTGTCTTGGTCCTTCTTCCTTCCGTGCTTCAATAAACATGGAATCCCAAGTTATACCAGAATCCCAAATCATAAGCAAGGAGGTGCCATTCCGTAGACGAATAACTACTCTGATTTGAATTCTTTGATCTATACATTCCATCTGAATCGTTACTTCTTGAATCGTTACAGTGTTTTTATAGAAACCGTATACTCTTCTATTCTCAGAAATTCACATACAAACAATTCTGTAAATATCTTTGTAGCTCCTCGAATAGACATAACTTCTTGAATAACTCTGTAACCATTAAAGATTCTTGATTCCCTGAATAACTCCAATGAATGACCCGATATAATCTAGAACAACATCCTCTAAATATCTGCTCGATGTCTCTAAACTCCCACAAAGAAGTAACAGCTAGCAGCAACTAACTCTTCAAATCACTATATTTCCGTTATTGATTTGTATTGACACACCAAGAAATAATACACAAATCAGAAACCTTCATATCTAACTGGATTACAGAAATTTGCTTTAACAAAGGATATTTTAAATTTCCTCACAAAGCCAACCAATTAAAATCAATTGCAAAATCACACAGTGTGATTTTGCTAGTTCAGCAATTGATTTTCGTCCAATTCTGATAACATGAGGGTTTTCGTCCTCAAGTTATGAAAAAGAGCCAAGCTCTCCGAAACACAATCAACCATCCCCCTACAATGAGTTTTCAAAACTCTTTAATAATTGTTGGCGTTTAAATTCGCACCTCTGAAATGCGTATTTGAAATGGACAGCTATGCACAGATAAACTGCTCTTCAAATTAGGAGGGGAAGCTCCCTCTTGCTGATGGTTTTGAAAGAAAGTAAACTAAGAACTAAGTTGCCTATCTTTTTGATCAGCTTAGAGCACAAGGTTTATTAAACACAAACGCTGCAGCTGAGATTTTCTGATTTAAGAACTTCAACTACGACTAACTTAAACTAAAAACGTTTCTAACTTCTCAAGTAATACGCAGAGCAAGAGAAACTAGAAATGAACAAGGTTGATTCTCTGACAAAATACTTCAATAAACTCTTTCTCAACAAACATCTACACACTTCAATGTAAACTGAAATCAAGATCATAAAAGTAGAACATAAATAACGGAAATCTGAGATGTTATATCAAGGCAAAGGAGGCTCATGATTTTATTACTCAAACTTCTGGAACAAAATCTACTACTAACATGCCTGGAACAAGAAATTGCAGCTAAAGAGGCTTGCAATCTTGTTCTTACACAATACGAACAACAATTACAATAACTCCTTGTTGGCTAAAAGAGACTCAACAATTCGCTATCATAAAACAATTGAACAACACTTGAGTAACAAATAGAAGGCACAATAGGCTCAGTGTTTTGTTATCACTAGCATGGTTAAAGAAAACTAATGAGCAAAGGCTCTTATTTATAGACAAGTAGAGGAGTAGGGAACCCTAAAATCTCCTTGTTTTCACAATCTAGGGCTTGCTCAGCAAGCAAGCTTTATTTCTAAATCTAGAAAGAAGATAACATCTAACACCTAAGAAAGCAGAAAAAAGCGGGAAACGCCAACTATTACATTTATCTTCTTTCTCTTCTCAAAGAATGGATAAGAATTATTCCAAGAATAGAAAGAAAGCGAGAACAAAGCTTCTAGAAGAAAGCTGCTTTAAAGCCCGATCACATCTGCTAAAAAAATAGAAATTGTGTCCCGATTCGGTGCATCTATGACATTAATAGCAAAACACCGCTTTTCTAGAATATCTTCAGCATCTGCAACAGATCTCAGGAAATCTTTGACCTCATTGGCCGCCTTTTCAAACTTTGCTAACATCATCGAAATATGACTCATCCTCCCGCCAACTGTATTGCTGCTATCACAGCTGCGAACAACACTCTGAAATTGAGTTTGCACTTCATCAAGCCCGACGTAAGAACCATCTTCAAAACTGTATTGAGAAGGAATCTCTGTGACAAACTCACTGATGAAAAGAAGAGCTTCGATCACCCTTTGTCTGTGGGCAATAAACTCTTCGGATGTCCTCTCGTAAGTTTTAACTTTGAAAACATGACGCTCTCTCCAAGCAAGGATCTGCCTCTTGTGTTCTTTTGAAACTGTTCAACCATAGGCTGTATCTAAATCAACAATGATGATTTCATGCCTTGGTCTTACTTCAGCCACTATTTGTTCAAACCCTTGGATACCTTGACGTAGCTTATGAGCATTTTCTCTCAACTAAAACATCTGTGCCAAGATCTCCTCTCCTCTGACAATGAAACTCTCGATCCACTCCTGAGTTTCTTTCCCACAAATGACCAGCTGTCTCAATTGATGATGATCAGCCGGTGTCTGTAATGTCCCCTTATCAAACCTGATCTTTCCAGTGACCGTTGGCCTATTCCGAAGACCCATAGGCTAGTCGGAAGGTAAAATTAGGGTTTCCTTTTTTGAAGGATGTTCTTGCTCGGAGTTGGTTGTTTCAATGGCGGATTCTTTCTGGGTTTTCAGAAAGCTTCGCAGTGATATGTTCTTCTTGGCGTTCTGAGTATCTTCAGGAATTTACTATTTTTAGTAAATTCTATTTCTGGCAGTTTTCCAGTTGAGTTCGGCATGGTTGACTTCCTACTTCAGTTTGATCAGTTGGCTTGCTCATTTATGGCTTCGGAGCACAACTGGAGAGATAAGTTGAGCTATTTAATTAAAGTCACGTTTTCATGTTATATTTTAACGTTGACCCCCTTGGCCTAGTCTATTGACTTCATGTTGTTTTGAAAAGTGGTCTTTTGAGGGTGGCGCCTTCATTAAAGATTATTTTATAATTTATCAAGGTCAAATCAAGCCTTAAGTTTGGACGCATTTATTAATGTGTTGAATTTATTTAAAAAAGTCAAGATTGAGCTTTGAAGAAAGGGATGCCATCTTTTGAAGGGATTAGGGTTTGACTCTGAAGAGAAGATTAGGGTTTCGAGAAGTCAACAGGAAATTATAAAAGGAAGACTTTGATCCTCAATTCAGTATCTTTTGTCTACAGTATTGTTACTCTGCCGGAATGGTATTGGATCGCTTCGAGGAATGAAGGCCTCCTAGCTCGGGCATTGCTTCTTGCTTGCAATACAGCAACTAGTGATGAGATAGCGTAATTAGTGAGTTTTGCATTGGTTTTTGAGCATTGTATTCAGCTTGTGCATTGTTAGTTCAGTTTTGCATATTGAGGTTTTCCAAATATTGCATTGTTTAGCTACAGCAGATTTGTGTTTTTATTCATAAGTCAAAAAACAACAAAAATATTGTTCTGGGTATTATCTTATTCTCTTTGTCAAGTCTAGGCGTCACTTTCCTCCAGTTTGCAGATTTTTTAGAGATAGCTGTGATTTTTAAAGGCAGATCGCCCCTTCTTGAAAGCCGTACCATCTGCTGTTGCATTGGAATCTGTGCATAATCAATACATGGCTTTTTGATCTGTTTTTAGTGTTCTATCCTAGGCGCCATCATTCTTAGGGAATATTGCATTTTGTTTCAAGTCAATCGGATGAGATAAGAGAGAGATGTGAGCATATGAGTGAATTCCTAGGTTGCTGGTTTTTAATTTAAAAGTGCAGATTTGTGGAAAAACAGAATTATTATTTTGGTCATTGAGAGGTTTATTGATTTGGCATCTCTAATCAAACCAAGGAGAGTTCTTATATGATGTAATGTTAATCTTTCAAATTCCTATGCTCTTGGCAGGCGAATGATCTTCATTTTGTAAACTGACAGTAGTACTGGCAGTAATTCTCAATCTTGTTCAATTCTGATTTGTAATGCTCACTTTTCATTGTGAAGTTATTTTTTAATAGTTACATTTCCGCCCTATGGTAGCTACTTTCCCAGTTCGGGTTAGAAAGCACATTCTGGGTGTTGAGTATTTTCAGCATTACAGTTATTTCTTTCAAGCATTGTAGTTTGTAATACTCCGCCATATGATCGCCTCAATTCCATACTGGATTTGGGTAGCACATACTTGGTGTCGAGTTCCCTTTCAGTACTTAGTATAGAAGACCCTCTGACCATATGCTCGCCATCATCGGCGCCATTCTTGGTTAGAGTTCTTGCATAAGCATTTTGATTAAGATCCTCTGGCCAATGCTCACAACTTGCCTGCATCGGGATCCTGGTGTACCTGGTTAGAGTTGTTCAGCAACGTTTTGGGTTTAGTTGCTAACCTTAACGGGTGCTTTGGTTTGTAATTTGTAATTTGAAAAAACGAAAAAATTTGGCTCGGAATATTTCAGTGGTATTAGAGCCAAGATCTTGCCATCCTGTGAACAAACTGTTTATGAGTGACAGAGAAAAGAGGTACATTGCAAGGGAAGACAAGAAGGTTGGAAAACAGTTCCAGCCCTATTAGGCTCCAGAAGGTCAGACAGCTTCAAAGGTTTTGAGGGCTCATTGGGAGTCTTCTCAGGAAACTGAAATGGCAGAAGGTGAGAGATCAGTTGGGGGTAATGAGAGGTTCACCAACAACAGAGATGACAGTGGGAAGGGAAGAGAAAGATCGATAAGTCCCGGAAAGAGATTTGAAAAGAAGATGGATGCCTTGATGGACATGGTATCTCTCATGATGGGGAAAGTGGGCCAGAACACAACTCCACAGAACAACTCAGGGCATGGAGGAGAGCATAGCGCCTCCAACCAGCATGATGGACATGCAGCTCGGCCTGTTTCAAACAACACTTATGTCTCAGCCAGGCCATTCAAACCCACCTTCTTGGCACCTGTAAACACTCAGCCAGATCCTGAAGAAAATGCTTCATTCGTGGAGCAGTTGAGGCTTGGCCGTGCGGAGTATGATTCTCTCCCTGTTGACATCAAGATGGACATGTCCTATAATGACTTCATGGATCACAAAAGAAAGAATAGGGGACAAGGGAGACATCACAAGCAAAGAAGAACACCAGTGCAAGGGGATTTGTATCAAGCTGTCAACAAGGTTATACTTCCACACTATGACGGGAGTGATAACAGTTCAGCCCGAGCTTGGATACAGAAGCTGGATAACTATCTAGCTCTCAGACCCATGGCAGAAGAAGAGGCAATTAAGTTCGCTACGCTACACCTTGATGGGGTGGCGCACGAGTGGTGGTACCATGGCCTAGTCACCTTGGGTCATCGGTCTATCACTACGTATGATGAGTTCACCAATAGGCTCATCGAGAGGTTTGAGAAAAAAGACCCTGAAATACATTTCAGAGAACTTGCACAGTTGAGGCAGTATGGCACAGTTGATGCCTACATAGCTTAGTTCCAAAGACTCTCAGTCATGGTCACTGGAATCACGGAGAGGCGATCGGTGATCCTTTTCAGTGAGGGTTTGACGGAACCACTCAAAGGTTGGATTAAAGCCTTTGATCCACCAACCCTACAGGAGGCCATGAAGAAGGCAAGAAACATGGAGTGGGCTGCTCCTAAGGCAAAGTTTCAATCCAATCCATCCTTTCACAAAAGGGATAAAGGGAAAAGACCTCAACATAGACCTCCTTTGAGACCTCAGCATAAGGAGTTCAAACATCATAATCCTCATGTCACAAGATTGGATCCAGAGACCCTGAACGAACTCAGAAGAAAGGGGTTATGTTTCCGGTGTAGGGAAAAATGGTCTCAAGATCATGTTTGCCCGAAGGGAGTTAAATTTAATCAGATTGAGTACTATTCAGCTGGTGAAAGTAATTCTGATTTTTTAGACCAGCAGTCTGATTTTGAAGATAGTGAAGTGGAAAGAGCCCCAGAAGAGGCTGAAGATGAAAAGGAAAGTGGAGGAATCTTGGCTCAACTTTCGAGCTTCCAAAGAAACAAATCCTTCAAGGTTCGGGGGATGGTTAAGGGGCAGCGAATCGTTGCTTTGATCGACACTAGAGCAACTCATAACTTCATTGACGAAGTTGTGGTAAGAAGGGGCTGCAAACAGAAGAGTTTGAAGGCTTCAAGGTCATGGTCACTGATGGTTTCCACATTTCATGCACCAAGATGATCTCAAACATGACTATGCAATTGGGGAACTACGAAGTCAAGGATGACTTTTATGTAGGCAACATTGGAGATACTGATGCCGTTCTAGGCATTCAATGGCTGCATTCACTTGGAGAGATCTCCTTGAATCTGCAAACTATGGAGTTCAAGTTTCAATCCGATGGGAAGAGGATAGTACTAAGAGGAATGTCCAATGGGGGCCCTCGGATTGTGTCATTCAAAAGAATGGCAAGGCTGATCCGTCACGATCAAGCTGAGTGGGTTGCAGAATGCATGATCCTTCCTACTAGTCCTATTGAGACTAAAAGAGACTATGCTCCTGATGTTCAGTCTCTACTCACAAAGAAGAGCAAAGTCTTTGCTGACTTGCCTCCTGGACCACCACCTGAACGGGGTTCGGAACATATCATAGAGCTCAAGGAAGGAGCTAAACTGGTAATTACAACTCCATATCGATACCCCAAGAGGCAAAAGGATGAGATTGAGAAGAACATTCAGGAATTCTTGGAGATGGGTTTCATTTGCCCAAGCAAGAGCCCCTTTGCTTCTGCAGTGGTTCTTGTGAAGAAGAAGGATGGTACCATGCGCATGTGTGTGGACTATCGTGCTTTGAATCAAAGCACCATCAAAAACCGTTACCCCATTCCAAGGATAGATGAGCTCATTGACGAGCTACATAGGGCCAAGTTCTTCTCGAAGATCGATTTGAGATCGGGTTACCATCAAATTAGAATGAGAGGACCTGATGTTGAGAAGACAGCTTTCAGATGTCACTATGGCCATTTCGAGTTTCTAGTCATGCCATTTGGGTTGACTAACGCTCCTGCTACCTTCCAGTCTTGCATGAACAGAGTTTTTCAGAATTAGTTAAGGAGGTTTGTGTTGATATTTTTCGATGACATTTTGATTTACAGCAAGACTTGGGAAGATCATCTCAAGCACTTGGAGGAAGTGCTTAGCATCCTGGAATCTGAGAGCTTGTTCGCAAAAGCATCCAAATGTGAATTTGGAATGGAGGAGTTACTGTACCTTGGCCACATAATCAGTGCTGAGGGAGTGAAGGTGGATCCTGAAAAGATAAAGGCAGTAGTTGATTGGCCACCTCCTGAGAACTTGACTTAGTTGAAAGGTTTTTTGGGTCTCTGTGGATTTTATCAGAGATTTGTGAAAGGTTACTCATAGAATGCTGCTCCTCTTACTGATCTCACCAAAAAGGGAGCCTTTTGTTGGTCAGAAAAGGCTCAAACTGTTTTCGACAAGTTTAAGAGGATCATAAGCTCTTGCCCGGTTCTGGCCATTCCGGATTTTTCCAAGCCCTTCGAGCTACAATGTGATGCATCCGGTGAAGGAGTTGGGGCTGTCTTGATGCAAGACAAACATCCTATTGTGTTTGAGAGCAGAAAACTGAGGGGTGTTGAAAGAACATACTCTATCTATGACAAGGAAATGCTTGCCATTATGCATGCATTAGCCAAGTTCAGGCAGTACTTGGTGGGAAACAAGTTCGTGGTCAAGACTGATCACAATAGCCTCAAACACTTCATGCATCAGAAGGATCTGAACGAGAGGCAACAAAAGTGGGTGAGTAAGCTTCAAGCTTACGACTTTGACATTGAATATGTCAAAGCGAAAAATAATGTTGTGGCCGATGCTCTGTCAAGGAGACCCCATCTTAGCTCATTGTGTGAGCTTACTACAGATTGGAGGGACATGTTGCTTGCTGATTATGCCAAAAATCAGTTTGCAACCAGCATTATTGAGGGTACTTTTCATGACGAAAGGTACAAGGTGATTGAGGGGTTGATACACTACAAAGGGAGAATCTTTTTGGTGGCTGATTCTAAGCTCAGGAAGAAGATTTTATTGACATTTCATGATAGTCCGCTTGCTGGTCACCAAGGATTCTTTAAGACATACAGGCAGATCCGAGAAAGATTTTTTTGGAAAGGATTGAAAGGAGAAGTTCAACGTTATATTCAGGAGTGTCCTGTTTGTCAAATGAACAAGAACAAGCATACACTGCCAGCTGGTTTGCTGCAACCACTCCCTATTCCCAATCAAAAATGGGAAAGCATCTCAATGGATTTCATCACAGGGTTGCCCAAGGCCCAAGGGAAGGATTGTATCTATGTGGTAGTGGATAGACTAACCAAATTTGCTCACTTCTTCGCCATTATAAGCTCTTTTTCAGCAGCCCAAGTTGCAGATCTGTTTTTTTGTGAGGTGTTTAGGTTGCATGGGTTGCCGAAAAACATTGTGAGTGATAGGGACAGCAAGTTCCTAAGCACTTTTTGGCAAGAGGTCTTCCGAATGAGTGGTACTGTGCTTACTCCAAGCACTAGTTATCACCCCCAAACAGATGGACAAACTGAAATAGTGAACAAGTGGTTGGAAGGCTACTTGAGAAACTATGTGTCGGAGCAGCAAAGAGCATGGGTTAAGTGGCTGCATATCGGCGAGTACTGTTATAATTCTTCCTTTCATATGTCAATTAAGATGTCTCCTTTCTTGGCTCTCTATGGGTATGAAGCACCTAGCTTTGCTGATTTGGTGTTTAGTGATAGCAAAGCTCCCCAAGCCAAAGACTTACTGCAGCAGAGTCAAGACATCATGAAATCATTGAAGAACAATCTTCAGATTGCACAAAATCAGCAGAAGATGTATGCTGATCAGAGGCGTGTTGAGCGTTCTTTCAAGGTTGGGGATATGGTTTATCTCCGATTACAGCCTTACAGATAGTCCACTCTCAAGAAGAGTGGAGCTAAGAAGCTCAAACCTCGCTTCTATAGGCCATTCAGGGTCATTAGAAAAGTTGGAGCAGTAGCTTATGAGTTGGAGCTACCTTCTGATAGCAGAGTACACAATGTCTTCCACGTGTCTCGCCTCAAGAAGGCACTTGGACATAATGTGGTTGCTTCATCACAGTTGCCACCTTTGGATGGACAGTTGGTTCTAATTCCAGAGGAGATACTTGATTTCAGAGAACGTTCTTTGAGGAAAAGAACAATCAGAGAATACTTGGTGAAGTGGAAAAATTTGCCTATGGAGGATGCAACTTGGGAGAATGATGAGATTCTGCAGCATCCAGGTTTGCAATTGCTTGAGGACAAGCAATCTTGGGGAGGGCGGATTGTAATGTCCCCTTATCAAACCTGATCTTTCCAGTGACCGTTGGCCTATTCCGGAGACCCGTAGGCTAGTCGGAAGGTAAAATTAGGGTTTCCTTTTTTGAAGGATGTTCTTGCTCGGAGTTGGTTGTTTCAATGGCGGATTCTTTCTGGGTTTTCAGAAAGCTTCGCAGTGATATGTTCTTCTTGGCGTTCTGAGTATCTTCAGGAATTTACTATTTTTAGTAAATTCTATTTTTGGCAGTTTTCCAGATGGGTTCGGCATGGTTGACTTCCTACTTCATTTTGATCAGTTGGCTTGCTCATTTATGGCTTCGGGGCACAACTGGAGAGATAAGTTGAGCTCTTTAATTAAAGTCACGTTTTAATGTTATATTTTAACGTTGACCCCCTTGGCCTAGTCTATTGACTTCATGTTGTTTTGAAAAGTGGTCTTTTGAGGGTGGCGCCTTCATTAAAGATTATTTTATAATTTATCAAGGTCAAATCAAGCCTTAAGTTTGGATGCATTTATTAATGTGTTGAATTTATTTAAAAAAGTCAAGATTGAGCTTTGAAGAAAGGGATGCCATCTTTTGAAGGGATTAGGGTTTGACTCTGAAGAGAAGATTAGGGTTTCGAGAAGTCAACAGGAAATTATAAAAGGAATACTTTGATCCTCAATTCAGTATCTTTTGTCTACAGTATTGTTACTTTGCCGGAATGGTATTGGATCGCTTCGAGGAATGAAGGCCTCCTAGCTCGAGCATTGCTTCTTGCTTGCAATACAGCAACTAGTGATGAGATAGCGTAATTAGTGAGTTTTGCATTGGTTTTTGAGCATTGTATTCAGCTTGTGCATTGTTAGTTCAGTTTTGCATATTGAGGTTTTCCAAATATTGCATTGTTTAGCTACAGTAGATTTGTGTTTTTATTCATAAGTCAAAAAACAACAAAAATATTGTTCTGGGTATTATCTTATTCTCTTTGTCAAGTCTAGGCGTCACTTTCCTCCAGTTTGCAGATTTTTTAGAGATAGCTGTGATTTTTAAAGGCAGATGGCCCCTTCTTGAAAGCCGTACCATCTGCTGTTGCATTGGAATCTGTGCATAAATAATACATGGCTTTTTGATCTGTTTTTAGTGTTCTATCCTAGGCGCCATCATTCTTAGGGAATATTGCATTTTGTTTCAAGTCAATCAGATGAGATAAGAGAGAGATGTGAGCATATGAGTGAATTCCTAGGTTGCTGATTTTTAATTTAAAAGTGCAGATTTGTGGAAAAACAGAATTATTATTTTGGTCATTGAGAGGTTTATTGATTTGGCATCTCTAATCAAACCAAGGAGAGTTCTTATATGATGTAATGTTAATCTTTCAAATTCCTATGCTCTTGGCAGGCGAATGATCTTCATTTTGTAAACTGACAGTAGTACTGGGAGTAATTCTCAATCTTGTTCAATTCTGATTTGTAATGCTCACTTTTCATTGTGAAGTTATTTTGTAATAGTTACATCTCCGCCCTATGGTAGCTACTTTCCCAGTTCGGGTTAGAAAACACATTCTGGGTGTTGAGTATTTTCAGCATTACAATTATTTCTTTCAAGCATTGTAGTTTGTAATACTCCGCCATATGGTCGCCTCAATTCCATACTGGATTTGGGTAGCACATACTTGGTGTCGAGTTCCCTTTCAATACTTAGTATAGAAGACCCTCTGACCATATGCTCGCCATCATCGGCGCCATTCTTGGTTAGAGTTCTTGCATAAGCATTTTGATTAAAATCCTTTGACCAATGCTCACAACTTGCCCGCATCGGGATCCTGGTGTACATTTTGGTTAGAGTTGCTTCAGCAACGTTTTGGGTTTAGCTGCTAACCTTAACGGGTGCTTTGGTTTGTAATTTGTAATTTGAAAAAACGAAAAAATTGGGCTCGGAATATTTCAATGTCTCTAAAACCTGGGGCAACAACTGAGTTGCCTGAGAAGAACCATGGACAAGGTTAGAAATATAAAGCCTGAGCTGCTGATTTTCAGCCTTGAGAGCTTCCTTGTCTTCTCCATCCTTGAGCACTCTTTCCTGAAGGTTTTCAGACACAAGTCTGAATAGACTCAAATCCACATGTCTGGTATTTCTACCAAGATTAGCCCTGACCATCACAAAGTCATCCATGTTCACCTCATCCCTGTTCTTATCTTCTGGGGGTAATGCAGTCTCCATGACTATCTCGTTATCAGGATTCCTATCAAAGTGAACTTGCTTCTTTGCTTTCTTCTTAAGAGGTTCCTGATAGATGTTATCGAGATCATCAAAATTCACCTGATATGAAGGCCTTCTTCTTACCCTTACCAAGGAGTTCTCAAGCCAAGACACGGTAGTATCTTTACTAACTTCCTTAGGAGGTACTATTGCAATTTCTTCATCATCTTCAATATCAAGGTCGATGTGAATCGGTAAAGGTTCTGTCAAAGGTACAGAGACATGTGTTAAAGGCGGCTCCTCTGCTTCTTTCTGAGGCACGGGCTCGTTAGGAGGAGCTTCTGTTACAACTGTAGGCTGCTCCTGTATGACTATGCCTGAGAAGTCTAACCTTCTTCTTACATTTTTACTTGATCTACTACCTTTGACGCCTTCTTGAGACTGACTTTTGTCCTTCCCTTTTGACTGTGCTCTGGAAGAAGAGGGAATTGTCCTTGGCGGCTCTGCTACTGGAATGGAGTTTTTCCCCTTAAGGATTAGGAAAACCTTGCTATGTTCAAGGACTTGTCTTGTCCTTTCTTCAACTGAGAGAGATTCCTTATTAGCCCAATTAACTTGAGGAAGAGGCTGATCTTCTATTCGCTTCTGAGTATACATCGGGAGAAGCACATCCTCATCATCCTCTAACAACCCTTCTATATCTTCGTTTAAGCAGTCTTTCATCTGGTGAAGAGTGAGTCTGCTGTAACTACGCCTTCACACCTCAAACTCATCCATACAATTAGCCCAAAAATCTTCAAGGGTGGATATATGAGCATATTTCTTCTCAAGTCGGCCAACGTAGACACCATGAGGATTAAATGATCGTCTCTCGTTGTAAGGCTTGAGACTGAGTTTGTCTAACTCATCTCCCATTGTCTTTGCATCCGCGACAGTCCTGCATGTATAGATTCCCAACTCTAATGGAAAATTGAGGGAGGGTTTCTTTCTATTCCTTAAGAATGCGTGAACATCGTGTGCCTGCCTTAAGAACTCCATAAAGACGATCTCGTCTGATGGGTACCTTGGTAACATGAGCAGGGCACCTGAATAGCCATAGACCCTGAGATAGGTGAAAGTAGGAAATTGTATGAACCAATCTGCCCACTCCGCCATCGCTGCTCTGGCAACTGAAGAGATACGGACGTGCAATTCATTGTCCAGGTCCCACACTGTGTACATCAGAAAAGCCTCGTTCACTCTCTTGTAGTGATGCAGCGACTTCGTGAATTCCAATTGGGGATAGTAGTTATATATATGCTGTACACTCAATGATCCCTCGGTGTTCAACCCTCTGAATTGACCTTGATAGGCCACCAGGTAGACTAGGTAAGAAACCATATGGAACTCATGAAATTGGAAGTATTTTGTTATCTGCTGATGTAGGCTGTCACTGATCAAGGTGGGCTAATCATAGAACTTGGTTTTCTTCATGATGTGGGGTATGGCGTAAAACATCCAAGGCTGAAACTTGGTAGCATCCTCTGATCCAGTGACCCTGTTGAGCAAGGTGATTATGATAGCAATTTCATCCTTAAACTCTTCTCGCCCGACGTTCTTTGGCAAACTCTTATGCTTCTCTTTCATCCACCTCTGCACAATCTTCTTGCTATATTTGTCTTTGTGCATGTCCCATATCCTTTCATATTCACCCTATGAGATAGTAACACTTTCAGGCCATGGGGGAATGGAAAAACACTTCTCGATCATATCAGGCTTCAGACTGCAAATCAATCTACCATCAACTGATTGAATCTCCCTAGTAGCCGGGTTGTAATGCTTGATGCAAGCGATTACGAACTCAAGACTCTGAACTGATATAGGGATAGACGCTGCTGCGAGGAGTCCAAAGTGTTCCAGGTTCCTGATGGAAGTGTTGCCTACGCTCTCCAAAGCGTGTAGATCGAACACCGGCTTAATGTAATGCAAATTTGTCTCAGCTGTTTTGATGTAATCATGATAAAGAGCTGATCCAGTCTTGAAAACATTGGGAGTGTACTCCATTTCGGAAAACTTGAAGAATGACTGTAAACTCGCCTAGGTTCAGACAAGTTTTGAGCAACTTATTATTTTTAGAATGCTGATTTTTCTTGCTCCAACGGACAAATTTTTTGAAAATTTTTCTAAGATATGGGTTTTGCTCAGAATTTCGTTGCAAGACAACCCAGATCGTCCGTTTTTGAAAATTTTGAATTTATACTGAAAAAGCAGCAAACCCTCATTTCTTCAATTTTTCACGAAAAAAATTGGCACCTAGGTTTTGTTCAGAATGCAACTAGAAATGAACCCAGTTGATTAGATTTGCAAAATACAGATGGCTGATCGAAAAAGCAGCCAACCCTAGAATTTGAAACTTTCTTAAAAAAAGTTGTGATATGGGTTTTCTTCAGAAGACTGATTTGAGAGGACCCAGATGATTGAAAATTGAATGCACTGAGGATTTCACTGACATGCAAATAAAAAGCAGCTGCTGCAACTTGATGAAGTTCTTGAAAGTTTCTTCAGAAGAATGAGGTGATAAGACCCAGATGGCTGAAAATTTAAAACCTTGGCCTTCTCCTTGAAAAATTTGATCTTCTGGATGAAAAAGCATGAAAAAACAAGGGTTTATGTTGCTGATCTGAAAAATTGGATGAATAACCAGCAAACTGAGCTCTTGAATCTTGAAAAATTTCTTCAAACTTGCTGCTCCAATTTTCTCCTTTGAATGCTACCTGCAAAAATAATGAAAATTACATTGAAGAGAGGTGTTAAATAGACTTAGGGTTTGAATTAGGTTTGCTTTCTTTTGCTTTTATTTTCAAAACCCTAAAAATCTCTGATCATTGAACTTGGACACCCATACTTCATCCCCTTGCAATTTTGAAACTTTGAAAATCTTGAAAATTCTACTAAGGCATGAGAAGTTGGGCGCCCTTCTTGGCTAGGGGCGCCCACTTCAAGCAGTGTTAGTCATTTTTTTTTATATTTTCAACTTCTCACAATTTTGACCCCCTACTTCGCCTTCGATTTCCGGCTTGCAGACTAATCTAATGAGCAAGCTGAAAGATCCATCGCGGAGCCTGACCCGTTCTGAAAAGGTTGTTCTGGAGGCATCTCTGGCTAAAAAGTTCATTTCAACCTTTGAATTCATGGGAGCCTATTTCCTCCAGGGGCGCCCATTTTGTCCAGAGTTAGCCATTTTTATGATCTTCAATTTCTTCATTAACTCTTCTTCCACATATGACCTTGTCGAATCTGGTGATCCGGGCATCGGATTGACTGATGGTTATGCTCGTTGCGAAGCTGGGGAGATATTAAGAGGGGTCTCCTGGGAGAAACTTCATCAAACAGTGAGTTCTGAGCCTTCAAAAACTTGGGCGCCTCTTCTCTCCTGGGGCGCCCAAACTCACCAGAGTTCGATTATTTTTCACTTTCTCTTATTTGCTTCTGAATCTCAATTCTTAGCTCTCATCAAACCCTTTGTTCAACTTCTCGTATCTGGCGACTGCAAACTCCGATTGATGCGCTGAATATCTCGTTGGAGAGCCTGATCAAATCCGAAGAGATCACGCTAGAGCCACATTTGCAAATTCATCTGTTTAGGCACTTGAAAACTTGGGCGCCTCTTCTCTCCTGGGGTGCCAAAACCTTCCAGACTTAGCCATTTTCATCTTACTTTCATCTTCAAGTTTGAAACCTTCACTCTGTATGTTCCTCTTTGATCTGAATCTACTGGAGATTGGACAGTCGAATGCTTTGACGGAGATAGGTGTTGCGGAGCTGGCTAAATACTAAAGAGATTGAGCATATTCTCAAACCCTAACTGTTGAGTTAGGTGCTCCAAAAAGTTGGGCGCCTTTCTTCACCAGGGGCGCCCAAAGTTCCCAAACTTAGTCAATTTTTGATAATTTTATTCTTTTTCATTCTGACTTTAGTTTGGATCTCCCCTGTTCGGCCTCGAATCCCGGGCGACTGGATGATCTGTTGACTGTACCGTCAGACTCGTTGCGGAGCTGGAAGAGAACTGAGCAACTTTGGTTGGAGGCGCAAACCCCAATTTCAACTTTTAGTGCCCTAAAAAGATGGGCGCCTATTCTCTCGTAGGGCGCCCATGGCTGGCAGTGTTAGAAAATTTTCACAATTTTTACTTTCTCCTCGTTCTTCGTGCTTGTTCACCAACTCTTGTTGAACCCCGAAAAGTTGAATCGGACACTGCAACTGATGACTCCATTGATGACCTCAAAGCTCCTAATATGCTTTTGAAAAAGCAGAATAGACCCACTAGGGCAAAACTGATTATTTTGAGATTTTGACAGCACCAGCTTGATATGGATGTATTTTGAGCCAATCAAAATCAGTGTGAACCCTAACGGACCAACTTTCCATTTTTAGAAAGTTTTGCCAGTATCCATTTCAAAAAGAAACCCAGAAAAAGTTACTATTTTTGGAAAAAATTTAAAAATAGCAGTTTTCCTAAAAAGTAGGGATGAAAAACTGAGATCTGGGTTTTATAGATTAAGCTGCTCTGAGCAGACCCAGATCGCCAGATTTTGAAAATTTTGCGTTTTAACCCCTCATGCAAGACATGCACACCCAAATTTTGACATTTTTGACTGATTTAACAAGACTTTTACTCATTTCTTCAAAATGTCTAAGTGTAACAAAAATTTTAATTCTAGGGTACAACAATAATCTTTGCCTTGACCCTTCACTTTCTCCTAGCCCAACTCTTCAATTTCTTTTCTTTTCTCCAACTTAAAATTTCAATTCATTTTTGAATTGCCCTCAAAAGTAACTTAAATTCATTTATTTTCACTTTCCAAAACATAAGTTACTTTTTACACCAAATAATTAATTTAAGTTGTCTTAATATTTTAACATTTTCTTGACAACATTAAATTAATAATTTAATTTATGCTGATCCAAATTGGGACATTACACTAGGAGGCCCTATTGTTTAGGAGGAGGATGTCACATGTTTCCATATTGGTGAAAAAATGTTTTGGCGACTTCCTATGTTGACTTGAGAGTCTCGGTTAGCAATTTCTATGACAGAATTGAAGACGAATAAAGCAGCTTTTAGCTTTATCTGCTTTAGGCAACCAAGATGAGGATAAGATTGTTTTGGTTTAGTAGGCTGATTTTAAAGCTCATGCTTTTTGAGCTTTTACAAATATTGGATTTGCAAAAGACTGAAGATTCCTTTTTGGGCGCCTACCTTGCTCATCTATATATACTTGTGTTAGCTTATTTTGTATGACATGTTAATTATTTCTTGAGTTACCGTTATGTTGCCAGAATTATTCAGATTTTGAATATAGTGTTGAGTCGTTGACAACTCCTGAAGAGCATAAGCTCTGTTATTGTATTGTAATTCTTATTTATTGAATAATACAATTGAGTTGGGTGTTTGAAGTGTGGGTTTTTTCTCGAAAGGGTTTTCCCACGTAAAATCTGTGTTATGGTTTCGTTGTTTATTTGTTTAATTAAATTTGTATGTGCAATCTTTCTGTTGTTGTAATAGTTAGAGGGTTTGAAGAATTATTTGCAAGCCTCTCCTATGTTAGATTGGTGTGGGGAGTTGTTTATACGTACCCAACTTCCTTTCATTTCCAAACCTTGTTCTCAATGGAGATTGTATTCTTTTTCTAGTTGTGATCGACTTTGGTTGCTACCAGCCAATCTTGACCTAACAATGCGTTGTACTCTTTCTTAATAAAATGATCGCAAAGTTCAACAAAAATGCTTTAGTTCCAATATTTACCTTTTGTCCCATTAAAACACCAAGTACCTTAATACCTTGTTGATCTGCGCCCACTAGTTGATAAGTTAGGGACCAAATGATTGGTTTGCCAAGATTTCTCCAAGTGTCTTTCGGAAGTACGTTCACACTAGACCCACCATCAACAATTGTATTGGTGAGATTCCTTCCAAGGATCTCCATAATCACCACCATTAGTTTCTTTGTTGTGTTAATTATCAGTAACATTGGATCAGTCGCTTGGTTGCCTAATAGCAGAGGTTCAATTATTGGATCTTCATTCTCACCAGCTTCTAATTGCACTGTAGCATACATCATCTCATTCTCCCCTGATACAATAGCATTGTTTAAGAATACTTTGTAATAAAGTCACTACTTTAACTAGGAAGGTAATTTGAAGTACTTGGCTTATAATGTTTTTTATAATTTTAATTGATTTGTTACTGTACTTGAGTTTGCATTTGAGTGGTGGCGTTTGTTATCCATAGCAGTCTCCACTTGGAGCTTTGCTTCACGAAGCCTTTCTTTTTTTGTACGTGGGTTTGGGTACATAGCCTTCTTTTCTTGGGTGCGAGTAACGGCCAATACTTCATTATGTCTTACATCAATCATGTTGACACTAGCCTTTTGCTTCGGACATCTAGTGTCTTCATGGTCTCTAAGTCCACACCATTTGCACAATAATTGCACTTTGTCTTTCTTTTTATGGCAATCTCTCACAGCATGTCCCCATTCGCCACTGAAATATTCCCCTTAATTTTTTCTCAAAATTTAACACACAAACCAGCAACAAGTCACTGATTAGCGTTAGCTCCAAAAGCAAATCAGCATGGAAGTAACTCTAACCAAGAATGTTCACCAAGATCCCAATGTGGGCGAGGTGATAGCATATGGTCAGAGGATCATTAGGAGTAAACTGAACTGAAATTACAATTCATCTGCTGATGCAGGCATCCACAAGCAGTGGGGATACTCCACTTATTCAGTGGGTGAGATTATTACATTATTAAAGGCGGCAAGCCAGCCATTTAAATCCTCACTTCCACTTATTAACGTGGGGGGAAAACAGTCCACACAACCACTTATTTAGTGGGGGGAAACTTACAATTAAGAAAGATGATTATTTAAACTCAACCACTCAATCGTGGGAGTATGAAATTTAAACTAATTGCAGCAAATAAAATAAATAGCTGTTAGTACTACTAATCAGCTTTACAATGAATTAAACAGCTGCAAATAAGAAAGATATGCTTCCAAATCAATCAATGGTTAGAGTAACACTTCCTCTAACTCTTACAATACAATAATGATATAGAAATGAAGCTCAAACCAGCATTATATCAAAAACTAACAAGTCTGATCAGAAATAGAGAATACAGAAAATCAGACCAGCAAACTGTACATCAATGAAATGCACATAACTTTATCAATTTACCTCCAAATTGAGTGAAATCAATTGCAATGAACCTCTAGAGGATAGGCGCCCATGTCATGATGATGAAACAGCTTCAAAAAGCAACCATTAATTTACTTGCACAATTCTCAATGCTCCCAACATGGTACGGCCCTTAGCAAGGGCGATTTTGCAAGAATAAAAATAAATACTTTGAAATAAATTCTGATCTTCTATGGGAAGGGGCGCCCATGTGCTAGGAATGCATATCTTCAATACCCAGAAGCAAATAAAATTCATACTAAAAGCTGTATACAAAAATCACTTTCAGCCATGATAAACCAGCAACATAAAAACTGGAAATATCTCACCAAAACTCCACAATAATGCTCAATATGTACTTCTGGATGAAGCACACTCTCAATCCACCACCTAGGGAACCATAGTTGCAGGCCCGAAGAATGGAGTAAATTTGCTAAGCTTTCCCTTAGCCGGATTCTGGATTCATTCCAGCAGCGTAACTTTGCTCTTCAAAAATATGCATAATCAGCTCTTCAAACAGCAGCAATATATAAACTTCAATTGGCAAATGAAGCAACAAGAACTCTTCAAATTCCAAGAAGTTGAATCACTTCAACTTCCAAAAGGGATGCCACCTTTTTGCATTTTACTTTTTGAAATAATATAATATTGCTCAACCTCCTTTTCACTTTGCAACAATAAAGCATTTAATAAATTATTAAATGCACAATTGACCCCCTTAATGGCCCCTCTTTAAAACAACATGAAGTTATTACTCCTAGGCGTGGGGTACAACTAAGAAACATGAAATTTGACTAAGTATAAAAACTTAGTCCATGGAGATAACCAAAACCAATGCCAATATTGAAACTGATGGATAGCAAGATGACTTGAGTTGAGCTGTTGATGATGCTATTGCCAAATTTAGACTTACTAAAAATAGCCAACTGCTATAAATAGTAAGTTCACATCAAAACAATAGATAGCCAAACTGAACACTAACCTGCAAAGGATTGAACTGCTGCTAGACAGATACTGCCAAAAGATAGACTTGCTAAAAATAGCAACTGCTATAAATAGTAAGTCTGCACAACATCCTCTGAATGCCAACTGAGCAATATCTGAAAGAGGAAACCCTAATTTTCCACCTCAGCTTAGCCTACGGATTTCCGGAAATAGGCTAAATCCTATTGAAGAGTGTAGGGCCAAAATGGGGACATTACAACCACATTGTCGACATTGTATGATAGGGCATCCCTTGGGGTCATACTGTATTTGGCTTCGTCCTCCTCTTTGATTTTGATAACCGCTTGGAGATCCATTATGTGGCTTCGATGGAGTGGACTCCTCTCCCTATGTAAAGAGTATTTGTGTACTCCTGGTCTTCAAATTGTATGGGCACTCCTTTATTGAATGACCCATAACCTAGCAAATCTCACAAAACCTCTTTCTAGGACAGTTATCTTTTGTGTGCCCCTCAATTTTTTACTCAGTACACCACAATTCATTAGTTTCTTTGTTGGTTTCTTTCTCCACCTTCAATTCCTTCATCATTTGGAGCTTGTCCCTTTGGAGTGCTTGTATTGTTCCCAATTCATTGTCACTATTGTCATCCAAACTTCCATGTTCCTATGTTTTTCTTTTACTACACATGGACATTTTATCTTCACTTTCTATGTCCATTGCCCGATTGTAGGCTTTTGAATATGAAGAGGGTAGTACTACCTTCATTTTTTTTCTTAATGATGGAAGTAGACCTTTGATGAACCATCTTTTCTTGAGACCCTCGACTGGTTCTATTTCTAACTTCACAAACAATTCTTCAAGTCTATGATTAGAAGCTCGTACATTTTTATGCTTACCTTGTTTTGTATTGTAAATTTCTGCTACTATTTCACTATCAAACTCTTTTTGAAGGCCTTCTTTAATCTCTCCCATGTATTTTGATAGGCTTGGACAATTTTTCTATACCAATCAATCGCTACACTTTGCAAGGTGGCTGGAAAAGATCGCAGCCAAATTGCTTTCTCATCTTGCCCATTTGCCATCTAAATTGTTTCACAAGTCTTACAGTGCAATATAAGATCCTCCAATCATTTTCTATAAACTTGGACAACTTTTGCTTTTATCCACTAGGTCTTACCATGATTTTATTCTAATGCAAACCTAGCGCCTGGAATCTACTTGCTAGGGAGTTTTGATCTGGATCTTTCGATGCTTCTCTCACACTCTTAGCGATGTAGGAATTCTCAAGTCTTCCCTCAGCTTCAACCTTCCGTGCGCTTGTTTCACCTTCAGATTTTCTTTTATACACCCTTGGCTCGGCTTCTTCTCCTTCGATTGACAACTTCTCAATGCTTGAAGGCTACTCTCGTACAATTCTGTGAAGGAATGTGATTTCGTCTCCTAGCTTCCCTCGTCTAGAGAAGGTTGTCTTGACTTTTCAATTTGACTATGTTTTCGGGAAGGGCTCCAACTTGGGAATTGTATGGTTGTATTTTTCTCAAGTGTTTCTCATAATCTTCTCCTTCATTCCCTTTGCTTGATAATCCTTAAAGATCACTTGATCTCATGGTCTTGACCACCTTGTGGCCTCTTCTTGCCTTTATTGGGATCTAAGGGCATGAATCGCTCAAATCTGACTCGATTTCTCTTAAGGCAATGGCGTCAAATGTTTATGTAATGTCCCCTTCCGGTTGACATCTCTCAGTTCTTGAGATTAGCCTATTATGTGGCCCTCGTAGGCTGATAGGGTGGATAGAGGGTCTTGTTGAGGCATGGCTTGGCTTTAGTTATCATAATCATTCAGTTTGGCTTTCGTTCGGGGTCTTTTGGACATCATTTGCTTGACTTACTATTTTTAGTAAGTGGAGACACTCAACGAAGCACCCCTGCTATTTTTAGCACTATGGTCTGGTCATATGCAGATTCAGTCACTTATCATCCGGTTTTAGACGGTTTGTCATTTGGACTTCTATTGAGAGAGATATTAATATTTATTTGTCAAAATAAATATTAATTTAATTGAAGCTTATAATATAAAGTTATAATATAATTTAATATTATAACTTAAGTGACTTTTTGAAGGGGGTCGACCATCATGAAGAAGGGGCCACTTTTTAATTAATGATTATAATTAAAAGGGCATTCAAACTATTGAAAGATTAAAAGTGAAATTCAAGTTTTATTTAAATGATGTTTTTTTGAAGGAAATTGACCCAATTGAGAAGATATAAGTTTTCTTTGAGAGAACTTCATTCATTATGATATGGAAATCGATTTTAGCCAATTTCTTCTTCAAAGAACGAAGCCAAGGGTTTTTGTTGTCTTTTGCATTGGAGAACGAGCCATCTTCAGTGTTTGCAGTTCAGAGGCTGTGAAATATCAGCTGATTTATTGCCTGCAGTTGAATAGCTTCATTTAGAAGTTATTACAAAGTTTATTGTGTAGTTATTACTAAGGGTTTGATTCAATAATTGTCCAGAGATAGTGATATTCTTGAGCGGCTGGGTTTGATATACATCTGGCACATTTCCCAAGGTGGTACGGATTTATGCCTTGCTGGTTTAGTGCCGTACTTCTCCTGTAAGCTTGGATGCCTTGCTCCATTGTCTTTTCTCTTCACCAGATGGGACGCCTTGCACTCTGGGTCAGTCTGCATAGATTTCGAGGCTGGAGAAATGTCTTCTGATGTTGGTTGTATTAAATCTTCACCATTTTGGGGCGGCTGCAATCAAAAAATTAGGTTTTTTAATTATTATAATTTGCCTTGCCTTTTTGTCTGCATGTTAGGGTTTCACCATTGTAGTCATCGAGAAAGAATAATAAACCTATTAGCTATCGATTCAAAAGTCTATCTGCCTCAGTTTTTACTTCTTGTATTTATTTAAGATTTTAGAAGTATTTCCTTTCAAAATCGCACTTTATCTTTATATGCAAAAACCACAAAAAAATCAAAACAAGGGAAAAAAAACAAGCATAAACAATCAGTTCCGGAATCGTGAGAAAATGAGTTTCTCCAGTGGTATCAGAGCGGTTTCCTGCCAGCCTAAGGGTTTGGGATTCATATGCAGCCACAGGAGGTTGGGCCTCACAGATATTATACTCGCAAGAGAGCTTTGTTTGACAGGGAACGGGGATTGAACAGGCAGTCGGGTACCATGGCTGACTGAACAAAAATTCCTCGAGATCCTAGGGATGATGATGCAGAAGTCAGACAGACTCTTAGAGATCTTCGGACAGGTCAGCAGCAGGTAGCTGATGTATTACAGCAGTTGACCACGACGATACAGAGGATTGGTTCGCCTAGGAGACCATCACCACGTCGTGATGAAGACAGGAGTGATGCAGTTTCACGGAGGATACCCAGGATTGTTTCACGGACAGCAGATAGGCCTACCCGCCCGACTTTTGTGAGATAGGAGCCTGATGGGGCTATTGTAGATGAGGAGCCTGAGGAAGTGTTCGCTGATATTCTTATGGCAGTGAACGATGAGTGGGAGTTATTGACCCCAGAGCTCAGAGAGAGAATTACTTTTGACAAATTTATCACACAGAGGCGAGAGCATTACAGGAACAGGCCGGATAGGAGGCCTAGACATCAGAATAGTGACCTGAAGCACGCCACAAACAAGCTCACTTTAGCTATGTTTGACGGCAGCGGTAAGGTTACAGCCCAGACTTGGATCAATAAGTTGGATACCTTCCTTACATTGCATCCCATGGCGGAGGAGGATGTTATTAGATATGCTACTTTGCATCTTGAGGGGGCAGCTTATGACTGGTGGCATCATGGGATGGTAACACTTTAGCATGACCGTATCACCACTTACCAAGAGTTCGTGGACAGATTGGTGGAACGGTTTGACAAGAAGGATACTGAGACTTACTTCAGAGATTTGGCCCAGTTGAGACAGGTTGGTAGCTTGGAGGCTTACATAAGAGACTTCCAGCGGTTATCAGTGATGGTTCCTAACATATCAGAGAGGCGTCTAGTTGTACTCTTCGTGGAGGCATTGTTGGAGCCAATGAGAGGATGGATCAAAGCATTTGATCCTCTCTCACTACAAGAAGCAATGAAGAAGGCACACAGCATGGAACTTGCAGCTCCATCTAGCAAGTTCAATTCCAGGAATACTTCTTCATTCAAGGACAACAAGGGATTTAATAAAAATAAGGAGAAATCAGATTTTAAGAGTGACTCAAAGGGAAAATCAGCAGCACCCTTGGATCGTGAGACTCTTAATGATTTGCGCAGGAAGAAGCTTTGCTTCTACTGCAAGGGTCCTTACGACGCTAACCATGATTGTCCCTTGCGGCCCAAGGGTAAGGCCAATAGAATTATGCGTGCTTATTATGAGGATTCGAAATCTGAGAATTCCGAACAGCATGAGAGTTCTGAGGAGTCAGAATCAAAGGCTTAAGAGCCTAAGGTGGGGGCAGAGTTAGAGCTCCAACTCCAGAAAGCACGGTTGTCTAGCATTCAGCAGGAGGGAGCTTTCAGACTTCGTGGAGTTTTCGCTAGTCAAAAGGTTATCACCCTTTTAGACACAGGTGCCACCCATAATTTTATCGATGCTAGATTTGTGGAGAAGCGTGGGCTCATAACCGAGGAGTTTGAGGGCATTCGGGTTAAGGTGGCTGATGGTTACACTCTCAGGTGTGACCGTATGATTAAGGATCTTCCTTTGCGTTTGAATAATTATGAATTCAAGGCTGATTACTATGTGGTGAATATGGGTGATATTGATTTAGTTTTGGGCATGAAGTGGCTTCATTCTCTTGAGGAAGTTACACTTCATCTCAAAGACATGGAAATCAGGTTCGAGGTGGGTGGGAAGACTCATATACTGAAGGCCATCCGAGACAGTAATGTCAGGACTATTTCCTTCCGACGGATGGAGAGACTTATGCGTCATGACATGGTTGAGTGGGCTGCCGAGTGCACTTTGACACCTACACAGGAGGGACAGTATAAGACCGGATATCATCCTGACATTCAGCAGTTGAGAGTTAAGCATGGGAAGGTTTTCAGTGACATTCCACCAGGGAGACCTCCAGACAGGGGTATTGAGCACATCATAGAGCTTGAGGAGGGCACCAAGCCCGTCATGATTACTCCTTACAGGCACCCAAAGCGGCTTAAGGATGAGATAGAGAAGACTATCAAGGAGCTGCTTGCTATGGGTCACATTCGACCGAGTAAGTCACCATTTGCTTCTTTAGTTGTTCTAGTGAAGAAGAAAGATGGTACACTTCGTGTGTGCATAGATTACAGAGTCCTGAATAAGAAGACTATTAAGAACAAATATCCTATATCCCATATAGATGAGCTTATTGATGAGCTCCATGGTGCCTGTTACTTTTCGAAGATAGGCTTGAGATCAAGATATCACCAGATTAGAGTTCGTGAGCAGGATGTTGAGAAGACCGCTTTCCGCTGTCATTGTGGACACTTTGAGTTTGTGGTTATGCCATTTGGGCTAACCAACGCTCCAGCGACATTCCAGTCCACCATGAACAAGGTCTTCCATTCACATTTGAGGAGATATGTACTTGTCTTCTTCGATGATATTTTGGTCTACAGCAGGACATGGCAGGAGCACTTGGCTCATTTGGATACAGTACTCAGCATTTTGGATAGGGAGTCCTTGTATGCCAAGGAATCCAAGTGTGATTTAGGGATGACTGAGTTGTTATACTTAGGCCATATTATCAGTGCAGAGGGAGTGCGGATGGATCCTGAGAAGATCCATGCTATCGTAGATTGTCCTACTCCAGCGAACCTTACACAGCTGCGAGGATTCCTGGGGTTATGTGGTTTCTATCGCAGATTTGTCAGTGGATATTCACGCCATGTAGCAACTATGACGGATTTGTTGGAAAAAGGTGCATTCTTTTGGACTCCTGAGGCACAGGAGTGTTTTGTGAGGTTCAAGGAGCTTATGACTACATGTCCAGTGTTGGCACTGCCAGATTTTACGAAGCCTTTTGAGCTTTAGTGTGATGCTTCTGGTGAGGGCATTGGAGTGGTGCTTATGCAAGACAAGCACCCGATTGTTTATGAGAGCAGGAAGCTCAGAGGACCAGAGAGGGTTTACAGTATATATGATAAGGAAATGCTGGCCATAATGCATGCTTTGGCCAAATTTAGGCAATACTTAGTGGGCAGTAAGTTTTGTATTAAAACTGATCATAATAGCTTGAGGCATTTCCTAGGACAGCGGGATTTGAATGACTGTCAGCAAAAGTGGGTGAGTAAGTTACAGGCATATGACTTTGACATCACCTATATCAAAGGTACACAGAATGTTGTTGTTGACGCTCTTTCATGCCGGCCTCATCTGAGTTCTATGGTACAGATTGCAAAGGACTAGAGGCACTTGATTGTGGCAGAGTATGCCAAGGATACATGGGCATCTGGTATTGTTGAGGGATCTAATGTGGACACCAGGTACATACTTGTAATGACTTGATCATTTACAAGAATAGGATAAAGAATTACATGATGTACCTATGGGCATCCTTGATTGCTCAAACTTGCTCATATCAAAGGTACACAATTTTGTTGTTGTTGACGCTCTTTCATGCCGGCTAAATCTGACAGTTACAGCTATAGATCATTAAAGCTCAATAGAGTTGACATACATCCTCAGATTAACATTCAATGCTCAAAAACAACAAGTGATAACTTCCAACTATTGATATGGTATTGAGAATGCAATCTACTAACAATGGTGTCAATGCCAATGCCAAGACTCTTGGCTTACAACTCATACAATGTTTACAAACAGATCTGATACAAAATGTTCACCTACAGCAGCTACCATGAAATGCATCTAAATTGTCATTAAGCTTGCACAAATCAAAAAGAACCTGGAGCATGAAGTCGCTTTGAAGCTGTGATGAAGAAGCAAGCAATATCAAATGAAATGAAGACTCCTCAAGCCCAAATCGAACTGCAGACTCAGCCGCCCCTGTTCTGAAGATAATAATTTATATAAAATAAATCTCAATCTGCCACCCCTCCAAGATGCATCAAATATTATTGTTGGCCTCCAAGGAAGTGTGTGCTTCAAGTAGCAAGTGAATTCGCTCAAGCATGAGTGAGTAATGACCAAAAACATGCCTCCATGATGCTAGTCGCCATGACTGTAATAAATATCAGACTGCTGGTGTAAACAGAATGTCAATATAATTTGACCTCCTCAATGATGAATTCGATGGAGAGCAAGATCAAAAACCATCCAATGCAACTATATCACGTTGGGACTGTAGCGACTACTGTAGCGCGGGTACTGTAGCGACTACTGTAGCACTGTAGCAAATCACTGTACGCGGCACTGTAGCACGGGTACTGTAGCGTTACTGTAGCAGCCAGCAAATAAAAATATTCCACAATGAATCTTCAATGCCTTATAATCTGCAAATGGATATGCATCAAACCCTTGAATTCTTTGTATTTCTTCTCCAATCTAGCACAAATAGAAAGGCTGAGATACCTTCCTCCAATAATGCAACCCTTCAAGAGATATTCCACTCCCTCAGTTATGCTATCAATGGGAGTTTTCGTTCCCAAAGACAAATTGATTATCTGCAGACCACTTGGCTCCACAAATACTCAAGAAGAAATCATCAAACATCAACATCAAATCTGCTTGCCTCAATAGTGAGACCTCAAGGTCTATTTATGCTTTTTCCTCTAGAGGTCGGCCTCAAAAAATAATATTATCTTTTTGACTTCTAGAAGATTCCAATATATTTTAATTTTTGCACTTTATAAAATATTAAAATATTATATTATTAATAAAGTGCATCTCAACATCAAATTATAAAAATAAGGTTTCCATAAATAGAAACAATAATGATATATGATGGAAAACCTTACTCCAACCAAAAACTGAGCCAAGTAATCATCGAATGACTACCAGATGACTCTCTCACCATGCCTCATTAGCCTACGAGAGCCGTTAATAGGCTAATCCTGCTAATATGTCATTGCCAACTAGAAGGGGACATTACACATCCCGCTTTAAGACATCACTTCGAGAGATTTACATGGAAGGGTCTTAAGGCAGATGTTCTTACCCTGTTTGTCACTATCTGGCAGGGTTGTTGCAGCCACTTTTGATTCCTGATAGGAAGTGGGAATGCCTATCGATGGATTTTATTACGGGCTTGCCTAAAGCCCAAGGACGAGATTGTATATATGTAGTTGTGGATCGGCTGACGAAGTATGCCCACTTCTTCCCGATCACCACTTTTCACGTGAGAGTTTTCAAATTGCATGGGTTGCCTCGAAGCATAGTTAGCGACAGGGATAGTCGGTTCCTGAGCATAGTTAGCACTTCTTCCTGAGTCAGGCAGGAGGTGTTCAGACTTTGTGGGACCGAGCTTACACCGAGCACCAGTTACCACCCGCAAACCGATGGTAAGACGGAGATAGTGAACAAATGGGTGGAAGGCTACCTCAGGAATTACATTGCAAGGCAGCAAAAGGCGTGGGTCAAGTGGATATACTTATGTGAGTATTGTTACAATACCACCTACCACATGACCATTCAGATGTCCCCCTTCATGGCATTGTATGGGTATGAGGCGCCTAGTTTTCTTGATTTGCTACTGAGTGACAGTAGAGTGCCTAGTGCTGGAGACTTATTGCAGGAGAGCCAGAACATTATGAGGGCTCTTAAGGAGAATATTGCTAAGGCACATAATCAATAGAAGCAGTATGCAGATCAGAAGAGGACAGAGAGATCTTTTGAGGTGGGAGACATGGTATATCTTATGTTGCAGCCTTACCGACAATCTACTCTTAGGAAGAGTGGATCCGAAAAGCTCAAGCCACGGTATTATGGTCCTTTCAGGATTGTCAGGCGTGTTGGGGAGGTGGCTTATGAGCTAGAGCTTCCAGCGGATAGTAAGGTCCACAATGTTTTTCATGTGTCACGTCTCAAGAAGGCGTTAGGACATTGTGTGGTACCTTCAACAGTATTGCCTCCCTTAGATGATGAGGGAAAGTTGATTTTAGTACCTAAGTCTATCCTGGAGTACAGGGAAAGATAGCTACGCAGGAGGACTATCAGGGAATATCTGGTGAAGTGAAGAGATTTACCAGTGGAGGATGCTACGTGGGAGAGTGAGGAAATTTTGCAGCATCCTGAGTTGAGATTGCTTGAGGACAAGCAATTTCAAGAGGGGCGGACTGTAATGTCCCCTTCCAGTTGACATCTCTCAGTTCTTGAGATTAGCCTATTATGTGGCCCTCGTAGGCTGATAGGGTGGATAGAGGGTCTTGTTGAGGCATGGCTTGGCTTCAGTTATCAAAATCATTCAATTTGGCTTTCGTTCGGGGTCTTTTGTACATCATTTGTTTGACTTACTATTTTTAGTAAGTGGAGACACTCAACGGAGCACCCCTGCTATTTTTAGCAGTATGGTCTAGTCATATGCAGATTCAGTCACTTATCATACGGTTTCAGACGGTTTGTCATTTGGACTTCTATTGAGAGAGATATTAATATTTATTTGCCAAAATAAATATTAATTTAATTGAAGCTTATAATATAAAGTTATAATATAATTTAATATTATAACTTAAGTGACTTTTTGAAGGGGGTCGACCATCATGAAGAAGGGGCCACTTTTTAATTAATGATTATAATTAAAAGGGCGTCCAAACTATTGAAAGATTAAAAGTTTCAAGTTTTATTTAAATGATGTTTTTTTGAAGGAAATCGACCCAATTGAGAAGATATAAGTTTTCTTTGAGAGAACTTCATTCATTATGATATGAAAATCGATTTTAGCCAATTTCTTCTTCAGAGAACGAAGCCAAGGGTTTTTGTTGTCTTCTGTATTGGAGAACGAGCCATCTTCAGTGTTTGCAGTTCAGATGTTGAAATATCAGCTAATTTATTGTGCAGTTGATAGCTATTCAGAAGTTATTACTTCATTGTGCTCAGGGTTTGATTCAATAATTGTCCAGAGATAGTGATATTCAGCGGTTGGGTTTGATATACATCTGGCACATGGTACGGATTTATGCCTTGCTGGTTTAGGGCCGTACTTCTCAGCTTTAAGGCCGTACTTCTCCTGTAAGCTTGGACGCCTTGCTTTATTGTCTTTTCTCTTCACCAGATGGGACGCCTTGCACTCTGGGTCAGTCTGCACAGATTTCGAGGCTGGAGAAATGTCTTCTGATGTTGGCTGTATTAAATCTTCACCATTTGGGGCGGCTGCAATCAGAAAATCAGGTTTTTTAATTATTATAATTTGCTTTGCCTTTTTGTCTGCATGTTAGGGTTTCACCATTGTAATCATCAAGAAAGAATAATAAATCTATTAGCTATCGATTCAGAAGTCTATCTGTCTTAGTTTTTACTTCCTGTATTTATTTAAGATTTTAGAAGTATTTCCTTTCAAAATCGCACTTTATCTTTATATGCAAAAACCACAAAAAAATCAAAACAAGGGAAAAAAACAAGGAAAAACAATCAGTTCCGGAATCGTGAGAAAACGAGTTTCTACAGTTTACTGCTCTATATGATAAAATAAATACATAAATTAATAATAGAGATGACAATGCATACCAGATACAAGAGTAAAGTATATCTTTATTTGCACATGGAATTATTACAGAAGAAGACCAGAGATGGTCAGCCAAGGATCAAATTTGATTTGACTAGATCATACCACTTTTCTTAACGATACACAATCTATTTAAAGGACCCAATGGTTGCTAAGAAGTACACAACCGTCAACCGACACATATAACTACTTGAAGCCGACAAACAATTAATACATAGTCGAATAACCAATATTATCGAAACATAATAATAAACATTGTACATTCACTACAAAATGTAGAATACAAGTGACAACAAATCCTAAGAAAGATGAACAATGGGCAGAAAACAAAAGGTATCATATAAACATAACTGAGAAATTTATCCTTGAAAAACCCATTTGGGTGAAAAACTCAGCATCCGTGCCACTCACTATATTAATCCAGTAAAAATATTACAAACATAGTGAGACTTTTGCATGCACCCCATATGTTCTACACCCAGATTTTGAAGGAGTTCCAGCAGCAATATGGCAGCATCTCTGTACACAAAATTTTCTTTCCATTTTTTTTCCTAAACCTCAACACTCAATATAATAGAGTGGGGAGCATCAAGATAAAATATTCACTTGTCTACACCCAAGGAGGCGGTTCAAATTATGAGTCTTTAACTCCCAAGAATCATTCCTCTTACATTACATTTTCATCATAGACTCTCTTCCATCTCTACTTGTAAATCCCTTCATCATGCTCTTACAAAGTAACTTACAATGTCATACCCAACATTCCAAGTGTCAAGTTGCATGGCATTCCAAATTGTTATTCTTGTGTGTTTGTGAACTGTTTAGTATTTATCTATGTTACCTGTTCGCCCCTACTAGCCCATTGGTTTGGGTCTGGTTTGGCCCGGATATAGGTTTGGATCTGGTTCACCTTGGGGACTGTACAAGGTCCTGCTAGAGACCTGCGGGTGTGTTCAGGACGAACCCGGGCATATCCACAATGAATTTGGTAGGGAGTGGAGCCTAGGCAGTGAATTTCGATGGTTTTTTACTTTTATAAAAAAAAAAATGACTTCAAAGTTTCCCTGAAAAGCAAAATATGGCCCCTCAAAACCCTACAATATGGATGTGGATTCCAATGCATTTTAGAAACAAATGAAAACCAAAAATATTTCTTTTATTGTGAATGCAAAATGATGTACACCATGAAGGTTGCCCCTCGACCTCGCTAGGGTATTGCTTTCAAACCCCCATTGAACTCCTTTCATTTGCCAAGTACTCTCTAAGTCTGAGTTTGTGAACTATGCTTTCCATATTTCCTACAGGAACAAGTTTCCATATATGCGTCATTCCATTGTTAATTCTTGTGTGTTTGTGAACTGTTTAGTATTTATCTATGTTACCTGTTCGCCCCTACTAACCCATTGGTTTGGGTCTGGTTTGGCCCGGATATAGGTTTGGATCTGGTTCACCTTGGGGACTGTCCAAGGTCCTGCTAGAGACCTGCGGGTTTGTTCAGGACGAACCTGGGCATATCCACAATGAATTTGGTAGGGAGTGGAGCCTAGGCAGCGAATTTAGATGGTTTTTTATTTTTATTAAAAAAAAAATGACTTCAAAGGAAAAGCAAAATATGGCCCCTCAAAACCCTACAATGTGGATGTGGATTCCAATGCATTTTAGAAACAAATGAAAACCAAAAATATTTCTTTTATTGTGAATGCAAAATGATGTACACCATGAAGGTTGCCCCTCGACCTCGCTAGGGCATTGCTTCCAAACCCCCATTGAACTCCTTTCATTTGCCAAGTACTCTCTAAGTCTGAGTTTGTGAACTATGCTTCCAAGTTTTCCTATAGTTCTTTGTTTGCAATATCGTCATCAAATTGAACAATCTTCCCTAGTATTACTTGATCCTTGTTTTCCTTGTCATCTGGGAGACAACTTTTTCTTTTAGGGGGATGATGTAGTTAGTGAACAATGCCTATTATTATTTTTCGATAATATGGATGGTGATGATATTTTTGAAGACCCATATGATGATGCTTGATCAGTGATGGTTGATTGTTGACGCTTGACATTTTTTAATTTTAATACATATCATGACATTCGAGTCTGACTAATTAGCATTGTAATATTTTTTATTTTTATGGTGGTTTTGTTTATTATACAATATATGATGCTATGTATAGTATTTTGAACTTAATTACTGCTGCAAATGTGTATATATTTCTGATTTTTATATGTTTTTGTATGGATGAATGCAAAACATACCCACCCCCTAAATTATTTTTGACTGAACCCCCGAACCAGAACCTAAACAAGTACTAGAACCGGTAACTTTGGTATTTGTAAATGTAAAATGAAGAGTTTACACTGTGTATTGTCGCAACAATCTCTCTTCATTCTTTTATTTCCTTTCTCTTTGGATTTCTCTCTATGTGCATGTACTTGCTGCTTCTCTCTAACCATGTACATATCAGTCTTTGCTGTGATTTATAATATGACAGAGTTCCAATATTAAAATGAGCAAGTAGACTGGTGAAAAATGCAGATGCCATCACATGCAATGATACATGCTTTTCAGCTGTCCCACCTCTTTGTGAAGCATGAAGCATGATATGTAAAGGTGTAGAAGCACCACTAACTACTGTATGGGTTGAAAGGGGACTGCAAACATGTTCTGTTTGTCTCTCAAAGATTAACTTAGATTTCTTGGTAATATAGTGGCATTCATAAGACCTCATTGGATGAGTGCTGCAATATTCACATATTTGTTGGAACGAACAGCCAGGTCATTTTTTCAGTTTTAGTTCTACAGAGATGGAGGATATTAATTGTACATCACATTGCACCTACACCACTAAATTAGATTTTGAACTCACAAAAGATGGTGAATTTTGATTTTAATACCTACCATGGACATCAAAAACCTCTATTTGAATGAGACAAAATGAATCACTTCCATTTTTGTTTGAGGTCATACTCAACATATACACAAGTAGTTGGAAAAAGCTTCAAAATGTTTATTACTTCAATGTTGGCACTATGCGCACATACAATTGTGTGTAACTGCCAAAGCCATGATGTTTCAGCCTAAACGTATAGATTTTCTTTGGTAGGTAGTAAGCAGACTGTTCCTAGTATATATTGAGACCTTAGTCATAGCAGAGTAATTTCTTGCAGTGGTTTAGTTACTCTTTGCTTTTTCACCTTAGTTTAATTGAACTTGATGAGTTGATTTTTAACACATTAAGACCCGTGGCATGATTTTGATCACATCAGAAAGTAAAGGTCGCAGGTATTTTGGTGTAGATAAAAGAGCAACAAATATGTTACTCTTGATGGTGTCTTGTCTTTCCACGCTTCATCTTTATTGCCATTTCTGTTTGCAGGTTACTTGCAATATGCTTGGTGTGGTTTTGGAGGAGATAAGTTCAATAGATCTGCAGGTAGGCATACATTTATGTGCTACTTATGATGATCAGAAGATGCAGATCTTATTTATTAAAATGTAATGCAAATTCCACTTTTGACAGGCACATGCAATTGTAAGGCCTTTGGTTGTGGACATACTCTTAGAGATAGCCAAAGCCTGTGATCTTTATCTCATTGTCAGGGTTCTTGATGATGAAAGCGAGGTGCATATAAGCATGTTTAGTTTAAAAGCTACTATATATTATCATATCTTTCCAATCTCGCTAAGCTGTTCATGTTATTTTATCTGTTTGTATTGGCTTATTCTTAAGATGAGTTGTCTCATATTTTGTCACAAGAGACGTGCATTATATTTTTTATTATAATATTATGCATAAGTTGATAGTTTCATTTGCTTTCTTTTTGATCTAGATCACTTTTTGAGTTTTTTTTGGTATCGACTTTGATATTGTAAGCAGGAAAGGGTTCTTTCAGCTTTGGATTCTGTGGGATTGTTTACAATCACAGGCTTGAACAGGCACAAGGTTAGTGTATGGGAGAAACCTGTCAGGAAGCAGTTTAGCAATGATGACATGTAACAAGGATGACTATTTTTGTATCTTCTTGAATTTGTTTGTTATGTCTTTATACTTACAAGTTATTTGAATTTGTATGTTTTGAACTAAATATATATTGATTGTGATAGATATTTCTACTGGCTAATTCTACATAAAATTTATTGTTCCTATTTTTGTCAAACATACAAGGTATTGTTTTTCAAACTCCTAGTGACATGTTATGCTGTGTGCAGGAGTTGGTTGGTAATAGTTAATTGACTCAGCTGTAGATGGTAAAGGAATTCAATCATGCTGTGATTGGAGACTTGTGGCTATTTACAAGAGATTTCCACATAATGGGTTCTTGCTAGATACTTGTATCAGTACTCTGAACAGTGAGGATAATTTAGGGAGTTTTCTAGTACAATACCTGTGCCTTATACTTGTGAGGATAATTTATGGAGGATACTTGTACGAATGTTGGATGGAGTGGCCTATTTGACACAGTGGTAGTGGCTCTTCCTGTATTGGTAGCTGCTCTACCCATGTTATTGTCTGCTAAGCTGTTCTCTCTTGGGGTATGCAAGTCTACCCTCAACTGTCCAATTGCTGTCACTAACTGCTGTTCTCTCTTGGGGTATGCACACTTTCACCATTTCAGTACTACTATCCTAGAAGAGCAGGGCAGCAAGAATCACCAAATGGGGCGCCCAACTCCATGAATTAAATATTATTATTTTATTATTTTTCCTCCAAAAAGGGCTGCCCAGCCTCAGAAAAATTATAAAAATATTTTGGTGCCATCAAAATTAATAATAAATTATGGGAAAATATTCACCAAGTCCGCCAAGCCATATAAAAATAATTGAGCCATAAAGAATTATTTTTATAATTATGTAAGGTTCAAACCACATTCCCTTAGCTCATGAATTAGCCTACGGGAATGATGAATAGGCTAACTTCCTCTCCAAGTGCTAGATGACCATGTCGGAAACAGGGACATTACATGAGTGTTGGAATATCCCTACGTATATTTTGTGGACATAGATGCCATCATCAACTGTGTTTCTAATATCAAGAATAATAAGTCAGCATGTTTAGAGTGTTTTTACTATGAAGAAGCATATGTTGTATGTTCACATTAAAAGGAAAGACATAATTGTAGTTGGCAAACAACAAAATGATTGATTGTTAGTGTGTTGAGACAAGAAAGACCTATGGTTTGATGTTGTACTTGCAGGTCATGGGGACACTTTTCATGTGAGTTTCCTGCCAGCAATGTAGAACATTTTATGTTTATTGTGGTCTTGGCAACCACAATGAAGAAATATCCCCACAACACGAAGAAGTGTGATGGAGTATGAACCCTATTGTTGATGGCTCTGATGCAAAGCTAGAAGGAAGCCCCATATATGAATCTTGAGAAACAAATATTAGAAGTGACCAAGCTACTTAATAATGAAATAAACCCAAGTTACCGAATTGTTTGGAATTGAGGTCGATTCCGTGTACGATACATCCCGAAATCGGGTACGTGCAAAAAACCTTGTGGAATCGGGCAAGGTTCGTGCTTTTCATGTAGGAAATGTTTTTGGTTTTGTCCCAACATATCTTGACGTAGTCTAGGTCGACATGGTGTTTCCAACACGACTCCAAAAGATTGGCATAGATTTCAAGAGATTTTTTTTACTTTATCGCATGGTAAAGAGGAGAAAACCTAAAAACATTTCACGTAGCAGATTTTTTTTGTTGAGTTTTGAAGCATTTATTTTCCTTGCTATTCCCAACTGCAATAGATATATTTCGATGACTTTTCCTTAATTTTTCGAAGGCTTTTCCGTAGGCGAAAGAGTCTACTCGACAAGTAGGGTTTGACTTTACATTTAATTTTTTTAGGTTTTTTAAAATAGTTTAAAAATGAAAACATTAAAAATACATTTATTAATAATTGTTGACAGTGTTTAACTTAAGCTTAAACTTTTAAATTTTTATATTTTGTATCATTATATAATTTATAATTTATTGTTTATTAAATTATTATTAATTAACATAATATATTTTATTAATATTAATTGATTTATAATGATTATTGTTTTATAATGGTTATTAAAATATATTGTTTATTAAATTATTATTAGTTATCATAATAATATAATTTATTAATATTAATTTATTAAATAACATAATATAAACAATTTGTATTTGTATTTATTATTTTAATTATCAATATTTTAAATTTTATTATTTGGTAGTTTAATTTATATTAATATATTAATAATTAATATAATATAATAATAGATATATATATATTGAATAATAAATTTTATATGTTACTGTTTGTATTAATTCAATAATTAATCATTAATATTATAAATTATAATTATATTAATTTTAATAATAAACTAAATAATAAATAAATTTTTTATTTTTTTAAAATAGTATATTTAACATTTATTATTCAATAATTGTTTTTTGAATTTTTTGTAGCGAATATAATGGCAACCAATACTTGTTTTATTTTGACCCACCTTCAAAACCGATCCAAATTCACCTTTATGGAAACATGTACAAACAATAGAACAGGCTCGAGGGGGAGGAACATTTGTTTGGATATGTAGTTTTTGTAATGTGAGGTATGCTAGCTCATACAGCCGTGTGAAAGCCCATTTATGTGCCTTTCATCTTCAAGGAATCAAAGCATGTCCAGGAAAGGATGGTAATGGGTTACCACCTCGACAAATAGCAGAATTTATTGGAGAGTAAGAAGAAGCAAATGCAAGACTTGCTCGTGGCACAAACCATCATTTGAGGAGAGGAAGGGGATCAAGTAGGCCTTTTGCTTCTCCATCTCATAGTGACTTTCCTAATGTCATAGTAGAGAGTGACCCCTTTTTTGGTAGAATTGAAGAACCTATTAATGTGAAGAGAAGCAAGGGGCCATTAGAGAGAGCATTTAAGAATGATGCTAGAGAGATTGCAGATCAAACTGTTGCAAGATGTCTATATGCAAACGATTTGTCATTCAATGTTGTTTGATCACCATATTGGCAAGATATGTTGAGAAAAGTAAACGAGGCTCCACAAGGGTACACAAGGCCAGGTTATGAGAAGGTGTGTAGCACTTTATGTAATGTCCCCAATTTTGCGAGCATCAGAGTTCGGTGGATTTAGCCTATTCCTGGCCCTCGTAGGCTACTATGTCTGGTTAGAGGGTCTCTTTTGGCGATGATCAGAGGAATCTCTCCTTCAGCGTCTCGTGTGGGTTCAAGCTTAGCCATCAGTTGATTCAATTTCATATACTTACTATTTATAGTAAGTCAGCCGGCAAGCAATTCTATTTATGACAGGGCACCTGAAGTTCACATGTTGGCAGTGTCGATTCCCAAATTCAGTTGAGTTGGTGAAATAAGGAGTTTTGCCTAAGTTATAACGTTTAATTATTATTAAAGGTGACTTTAATAATAATTAATATTTTAATATTATATTATAACATTATATTTGCACTTTATGACTTGAGGGTCCATTCATCATTAAAAAGGGGGCCATTTTAATTAATTACTTGGGCGCCAATTTCAAGGACATATTTTAATATTCCAAAGTGCAAACATTATATTATTTTAAAATGATTTAAAAGGCAAATTGGAGGGGATTGGCCTATTATCTTTTATCCCACATTGGTGAGAAAAGTGTATGAGCTTCTCTAGGAAAAGTATAAAAGAATCTTATGGGGCTCATTTGGAGATATTCAGAATTGATTATTGGATATTTGTTTGATAATTTCTCATTGGCGTTTGGGGAAGGGAGCCCAAGGGTTTCTGCCAGCGTATCGGCTTTGGAGAACGAAAACTCTCCATTGTATCAGCATTTTGAGGTTGTGGAATATCAGCTGAAGGTGCTCACTGTTGGCTTCATCCAGAAGTCAAGTCTATGCTTCATCAGATTTATTGCTTCAGATCTACAGGAGATTGTATTTCCGGGTATGCACATATTTGTAAAAGCTTTGAAAGAAAATCAATAAATTAATTGCATTGCTGTAGTAGGGTTTATGTTTACATTTCTTGTATTTGATTTCTTGACTGGCAATCTATGAGAAAATACGAAAAAATTACAAACCCTTATCATTTAGCATAAAAACAGAAGTAGAGACAAGCAGGTCTCTGACAGTGGTATCAGAGCGGTTTCCTACCAACCTGTTGGGTAGGTTTCAGCTGCAGATCAGAAGTTACAGTTGAATAGCATGGCTATTCCCAGGAAGCAGTTAAATACCATGATGGGAGAATTGGAGAAGCTTATATAAAAATCAGAAAAAAATACATTAACATCTGCATGCATCATAGGGGTTGAGGAGACCTAGGCGCTGCCCTAGGAAATCATTTCCAGATTATATTGGAGGCTCAAAGGCTTAGTATCAACTGCAATGAGAATTTAGGTTCCTATTATTTGTATTGTCATAAACACATTGCATTCATTGCTGGGATAGATATTGTTGATTTATTGTCACCCATTTGTTGTTTATGAACATGATAAGAGTGTGGCAAGTTCTGATATAAAAAATACAGTCATTATATCTATTTGTATTTGCATCCTAGCACATTGCAATCTCAGAAAATTGTAATCAGATTTATATATTTGCAAGTAGTCATTAGTTGCAAGTCCTTATCATTGTTCTACCACTTCTATATTGCAACAAGAATATCATAGAACACTTCCAGCATTACTACACACTCAGAAATAATCATTTTCAGTATGTATGCCAACTGTTTGACATAATGTCAAGTGGCTGTAGGTGCAAGTTTTTCACTTAGAAGTCATTGATATGCATTGTAGCTGATTAAGGAAAGTCATACATGCTCTTAGGTGTTAATAAATGCATAGCAGAGTTGTTTTTCAAACATTGGAAGCATTCAATAATCATTTTTCAAAGAACATATCAGACTGATAACTTAGACCAGCAAGCTGGAAGTTTGCATTCGAATTGTTTGACAAAATTTCAAACAAGTTTGACGATTCATGTGTTGGCATAGAATCCCAGGATCGTGAGTTGGATGGTGATACAGTTACATTGGAAATGATGAGTCACAGGGATATCATCATCTGGCGAGGCAGTTAAAGGTTAGTGATGATATGATTGTTACAACTTTGGAGCATTTTGATGTTGCTCGGTAGATGCTGGCCACCTATGGTTGGAGTACTCCTTTGACAGATGAGCACGGTGATAGTGTCTTTTCCCTTGCAGAGATACATGTACTTCGAGAAGCGGTTGGAAGGATGAAACAAAATTACCTACAACTACTTGCAGACAGGGATTTTCTTCTCGAATGGGATTGCATTTGTTATGATGCATTGCAGGGAAAGGAGGAGAAGGTTGATGAGCTCACTCATGAGCTTGAGGTGACTATGGACTCGTTGCAAAGTGCCCAGTTGGCCCTTCAAGAGTCACAGTTACAGATTGAGAAGCTTACCCTAGCGTTGAGTTTAGCACAGTCTTCACCATCTTTTGATATAGTTCAGATTTCCATGGCAGCAATTGGTGAGGAGCATACACCTATGGTTCATAGCTGTGAGCAGGTTGAGGATGTGGTTACATCCATCACAGATATTGGTGCAGTTAATTCAGATGGGATGAGTGTTTTGGTTGAGAGCTCTTGTGACGAGATAGTTGTTTTTTCCGAGAGTTGTGTTACAGATCACGCCACTACTCCATCGTCGTCATAGGAGATATGTGGGGCATCATCCAGTATGGAGATTTGTACTTATGTTGATTTGTTTCCCTCACCTAGAAGCAATTCAGTCACTTCATCCCATACAGCTGATTTACTTCCCCAGGACTATGATGGTCAGCCATTGACATAGGTGGGAGCATTTTATCTTGATTGCATAGTGAAGAGTGTTCATCACTTCTCCTTTGGTCCACACACGGAGGATTTGATGATGCATCGTGTGGGTTTGCTCCGGAGTTATACCATCCGTTGTGGGATGGGTATTCACCATCTTCAGAAGATGGGATTAGCGGCTGCAAGCGCCCGACTCAATTGTTTGTGGGGGATTACTTGCTGGGACAGTTGTCAGTCACACATCATGCGGATATGTATCCAACAGGGTTTCCTACTTCTATGTCACAAAGTTTTCTTATGGCTACATGGTTACAGGATGACTATGATGTCAATTGGCATGATGGCTTGGTTAGTTATCACACCCATGAGGGTTTAGCAGAGAACAGGGAGAGATTCGGTGTAGCAGATGCTTCTAGATGTTCTTATCTCCGCATGACAGATGGATGTGAATTCAGATTGTATTGGGATCTAGGTGGTGATAGTTTTGGCACCGAGTATTGGATGGGTCCCATTGGGTTACTTCACCATTCTCAGCATGGTGAAGTTGGAGGCAGTAGAGCGCAGTGGAAGCCTTGGGATGACAGACACGACAGACTTTCACTTTGGGTTTGGGATCCAGGGATAGCTTGCGCAGTTGTGTTTTTGTTGATGCTACAGGAGACAGTTAGAGATGTGTGGGACATTTCATAGTTCTTCTTTTGGGCCTTCCGAGGAGTTGGGTTTCTTTGCAGTAGAGATTGCTTGAGGACAAGCAATTTTGCGAGCATCAGAGTTCTGTGGATTTAGCCTATACCTGGCCCTCGTAGGCTACTATGTCTGGTTAGAGGGTCTCTTTTGGCGATGATCAAAGGAATCTCTCCTTCAGCGTCTCGTGTGGGTTCAAGCTTAGCCATCAGTTGATTCAATTTCATATACTTACTATTTATAGTAAGTCAACCGGCAAGCAATTCTATTTATAACAAGGCACCCGAAGTTCACATGTTGGCAGTGTCGATTCCCAAATTCAATTGAGTTGGTGAAATAAGAAGTTTTGCCTAAGTTATAACGTTTAATTATTATTAAAGGTGACTTTAATAATAATTAATATTTTAATATTATATTATAACATTATATTTGCACTTTATGACTTGAGGGTCCATTCATCATTAAAAAGGGGGCCATTTTAATTAATTACTTGGGCACCAATTTCAATGACATATTTTAATATTCCAAAGTGCAAACATTATATTATTTTAAAATGATTTAAAAGGCAAATTGGAGGGGATTGGCCTATTATCTTTTATCCCACATTGGTGAGAAAAGTGTATGAGCTCCTCCAGGAAAAGTATAAAAGAATCTTATGGGGCTCATTTGGATATTCAGAATTGATTATTGGATATTTGTTTGATAATTTCTCATTGGCGTTTGGGGAAGGGAGCCTGAGGGTTTCTGCCAACGTATCGGCTTTGGAGAACGAAAACTCTCCATTGTATCAGCATTCTGAGGTTGTGGAATATCAGCTGAAGGTGCTCACTGTTGGCTTCATCTAGAAGTCAAGTCTATGCTTCATCAGATTTATTGCTTCAGATCTACAGGAGATTGTATTTCCGGGTATGCACATATTTGTAAAAGCTTTGAAAGAAAATCAATAAATTAATTGCATTGCTGCAGTAGGGTTTATGTTTACATTTCTTATATTTGATTTCTTGACTGGCAATCTATGAGAAAATACGAAAAGATTACAAACCCTTATCATTTAGCATAAAAATAGAAGTAGAGACAGGCAGGTCTCTTACACTTTACTAGCAAAGGAGGTTAAAAATATAAACAATGCATTGACTCCCATTAGAAATTCATGGAAACAAATAGGGGTGTCAATTATTTTTGATGGATGGAAGTATGCTAGAAATCGGCCATTAATCAATGTGATTGTAGTGTGCCCTAAAAGGGCAACGTTTTTGAAAGCCGTGGATTGTGAGGGACAGGTGAAGGATGCACAATTTATTGCTAACATCCTTATACAATGCATTCAAGATGTGGGTCCTCAAAATTTTGTCCAAGTAATAACAGACTATGCAAAGAATTGTAGAGCTGCAGGTATGTTGATTGAGATGTGGTTTGAACACATATTTTGGACACCCTGTGTTGTTCACTCTCTCAACCTCATGCTACATAAGTTGGGTGGGAAAATAAATTGGATCAAAGAAATTTATGTTGAGGCTGAAGAGATCCAGATGTTCATCACAAACCATCACATGTCATAGGCCATTTTTAGAATATTTTCACAATTGGAGTTGTTGAAGGTAATTGAAACACTTAAATTTTTAAATTTTAAATTTCACTTTAGTAATTACTAATTTATTTTTAAAATTCGAGCATGTCTTCCTTATATTTTAATTTTAATTTAAAATTTTTTAATATGTTGCCGAAACCAGATTTGCATCCAACACAATTGTCTTGAGGTGACTTGTGAAGGTGCGAGAGCCACTTTCTAGCATGGCTATTAGTCAAAGTTGGTCCCTATGGAGGCAATCCAATATTGAAAGGGTAACAAATGTACAACAAATGATCCTAGATGACACTTGGTGGGAATGAGTGGAATATCTTAGTTTCACTGAGCCCATCATGAGTATGATCCATTTTATTGACATGGATAAGCCATGTTTGGGAGAGGTATACGATGGCATTGACTCAATGATCGAGAAAATAAAAGTCATAATCAATGAAAAAGAGCAAGATCTTGAAGAAACTTTCTTCAAAGAGGTGCAAACAATTTGTGTTGAGTGGTGGAACAAAATGACCACCCCAGTACATCTTTCATTTGATTGACTCCCAAATTTTATAGTGATGAAATTCTTGCTTTCCCATCAAGGGTGCTACCATATAGAGATACATAAGTCAGTGACGGGTGTACGAAAAGCACTTACTAAACTCTTCCTCAATCGTGAAATGGAGGATTTAGTTACAAGTGAGTTTGTTGATTTTGTAGCCTCTGATGGTCAAAAGTGTCACTGCTCTCTGTGACAAGTATAGGAAGGATTCTCATGCTTGGTGGTACCTCAATGGCCATACATCACCACACCTCCAAAATCTTGCAATCAAAGTTTTATCGCAAGTCAATTTCTTATTTTTTATTGCACTCTCTAAATTTATATTGTTTACTATTTTAAAAATAATAAAATTATTAACTTCAAATTTTAAGTTTGATTTACAATTTTATAATTATAATCCTCTCACTTTGTTTCAATAGGTTGCTAGTTCCTCTTCATCTGAGCGAAATTGGAGGACATACTCCTTTATCCACTCAGTGAAATGTAACCGATTGGCAGCAAGTAAGGCGGAAGAGCTAGTTTATGTGCATTCCAACTTGTACCTTCTTACTCATAGAAAGAATGAGTACGAGGAAGGAGGCATGAAGTTGTGGGATGTAGATCTAGAGCGAACTGATTTGGATTTTTCAGCTGCCACACAATCTTTACTTTCTATGGAGTCAAATACCCAACGTGCTTCTAGTGCAAGTGATAGTGGGGTTGCATGTGGTTCTACTAATTTACCTACATCATCTAATGTCAATGATGATGTTGATCTTGATCTTCATGATGACCCATATGATGTCGATTACTAATTGTATTATTTTATTTTAAATGTTGAACCAATGAACAATGAATTCAATACATCTATCGTAACATTCAAGTTTTGACAAATTGATATCAAATTAAATTAGTATAATTGTATTTCAAATTTGTAATATTTATGGTAGTTCTAAGTTTTGTTTAGCATATGCATGATATGTGGTATTCTAAATTTATTTTTTGTTTTTACTTTTAGGCTGCAAATATGTATATATCTATGATTTTTATATGTTTTTTGTATGAACGTACCCAAATGTACCCAACCCCTCCAAAAAAATTGTCATACTGGCGTACCGTACCCACGTACCCCTACCCGATTCGGCAACTTAGAAATTAACCAATAGAAAATTTATTTGCATCTTCTTTAATTGCTCTTCTTTTCACTATCTAAAGTCTTTAATATCATGCCCCTTGCACATAATTGTTGCTCCCTTACGACAATATGCAATCAAAAAAGGTTTTTTTATTTTTTACAACCAATTTCATGGACTTCTAGGTCATTAATAAAGATAATTGCCAAGTTATTGGTCTTGGTACGAGTGTGGGTATGGACACAAATATTGAGTACGACAGTATGACGTTTATTTTTCCTTGGGTACAGGTATGGGTTTGGCGATATATATATATATATATATTCAAAATTATCAATTATA